>CM055122.1:1137387683-1137620183 GCA_029206835.1 Rana muscosa
CCGTCTGTTGAGTTTTCTGATCTAGAGGTTTACAGGGAAAATTTTGCCACAGAACAGTTAAAAGACCCCACACTGATAAAAGGTTACGGGGAGCTATGAAAAAAAGACAAAACAAAAAACAAACAAACACTGCAATGCTTTTGACAGACTGCACCAAATGTGTATTTTTTATTTTGCCTAAAGTTACACTTTGAGGTTGTTGTTATAGTCAAATAATTATTCTATAATGCGTTGTTTTTTTAATATATATAATGTACATTTATTTGTTATTTTTAAGTTGGTGTTCAGTGGAGAAGTGCCCCCTACGTTGGTGGTCAGTAGGAGCAAACATGGTCCTTTACATAAATGGTAAGTGTACCTACTTAAATTGTTGTAATGTAATAAAAATAGAAATTGAAGCTTCACACCATCAATAGGAGATAAAGATACAACATTATTCAAATAAAAGTCAGGGAGATGATTCAAAAAGTATCCAATGCTTTTCAGGGGTCCAAGAGTGCCCCTTCACCAGGGCTTGATTGACAACAATAAACTAAGTTTAACTGGACCTGTAATGTTATTTTTACCAGTGTGATTGCAAATACAGGTCTGACAGCAGCTGGTTTGGCAGCAAGCATTGACAGGGATGTTACATCTACTTTTCTCCTTTATGGCCCACTGGGTAAATTTGCCGGTGGCTGGGATGGATGCAGGATGGGGCACACCACTAGAGCTGATGAGGCCACCACGTGTCCTGCACCTTGGTAATGAGGATAGGGCAGTCACCTCTACCCCTCCTGCTTGGTGATCACATTCAGTGATTTCTGAGCCCCACAGGTCCCTTCCAAGTGCCCCTGAGCATATGCAATAAACAAGGCAAAAATCTGTCATGTTGTTTTGCAGCTAAAATGCCTAAAGAACAAAAGCCACATATCTTCTAAAGAATTCTGGCAGATCTTTAGGGGCAGGCTAAGACGCGCCTCATGTATTCTTGTGTCAGACAAAATTGTGTTTGACAATGGTACCTACCTTCTTGCCGCCTTTCAGTGGGGAAAGTTCACATGCATGTCTTGCCTGGCTATCAGGCTACGTACTTACCGAGGCCGAGATGCCGAGAGTGGTTCACCCTTGCACCCAAGCGCACTCCGCCCCCTGGAGGTGAGACAGGGAGAGGACAGCAGGAGGGAGCACTGGCCACCAGCAGGTAGAGGTGTCTTGCTGAAGAATCTAGCAGGGATGAGTCTGAAGAACAGGCCAGGAGTCAAACACCAAGGGTAGACAGGGTCAAACAGCAAGCAGTAGCAAAGGTACAAGTCCGTTTAGGAGTTTAGCAGAAGGCACCAGAATAGTCAGGTTAGGCAAGAAGTCCAGGGTACAGGCAGAAGGTAGAGGGCTGGAGACAGGCAGCAGATCCGGGTCACAGGCCGAGGGTCAAGCACAAGGAGAGAGGTAGAAGTCCGTTTAGCAAGCCAAGAGGTCAGGTTCAGGAGAAGCAGAAGCGTAGTCAAATCCGGTCCGGGTCACAGCAGGAGAACTTTAACTTCTTTCAGGCACAAGGAAACACAGTAAAGCTGACAAAGCAGCAACCAGATAGTGTTACTGCGTCTGTTTAAATAGGCCCGCCTGTAGTCCCATTGGCGAGCTATTGCGCATGCGCATTCGTCGTTGCGCCGGTGCGCGCACCCAAGCACGCCGAAGCGCCGTCCCGCCACGCACGCGCATGCGCCGATGCGCCTTTTTGCCGCGCATGCGCACTGAGCGCAGATTGGTGACAACAGACGGGGAATTTCCCTGACAGTGCTCCCCCGAGGGGCGGACTCCGGACGCCCAGACTGGCCATTAATTCCGGATGTTCTTGGTGAAAGGCTCGTATTAGGCGAGGAGCATGCAAGTTCCTGGATGGTTCCCAGGAGTTGTCTTCCGGGGGGTACCCCTTCCATTTAACCAAGTATTGTAACTGTCTGCCTTTTTTCCTACAGCCCAGGATGGATTCCATCTCAAATTCTTTTTCCCCATCTATTTCAACTGGTGGTGGAGGAGGTTCATCTCTTCCAGGAAAGGCGTTGGGAATGACGGGTTTTAATAAAGATGAGTGGAACACTGGGTGAATCCTATAGGAATCAGGTAATGCTAGTTCAAAAGCCACAGGATTAATAGCTCGTTTGATCTTGAAGGGCCCGATAAATCTAGGGCCGAGCTTTCGAGAGGGAATAGGCAATCTGAGGTTGGCGGCGGAAAGCCAAACTTTTTCCCCGACTCTGAACGCCGGGTTTTCCTTCCTCCCCCGGTCATAAAATTTCTTGTAGGATCCTTGGGCATTCCGCATCATCTCCTGGAGTCTTTGGAAATTCGCCTGGACAGAGGCCACTCGGTCCTGGACCGCGGGAACAGGGCTCTCGGGGATGTTTTCAGGGAGAAAGGAGGGATGAAAACCGAAATTGGCCCAAAAGGGGGTTTGATTGGTAGCAGAATGCATTGAATTGTTATAGGCAAACTCTGCGTAAGGAAGTAGAGATGCCCAGTCATCCTGGGAAGCAGAGCAGAAACAACGGAGGTATTGCTCCAGGGTCTGATTGGTTCTTTCTGTCTGGCCATTGCTTTGGGGGTGGTACGCTGACGAGAGGCAGGTTTTGACTTCTAGTGACTTGCAGAGTTCCTTCCAGAATTTCGAAGTGAACTGGACACCTCTGTCGGAGGTGATACTCTTTGGTATTCCATGAAGCCTGGTTATCTCCTTAAAAAAGATTTGAGCAGTATCCATGGCTGAAGGTGTCCCAATCATCGGTAAAAAGTGAGCCATTTTTGAGAGGCGGTCCACAACGACCAGAATCGTGGTAAACCCTCCGGAGGAAGGCAAGTCCACGATAAAGTCCATGGACACGTCCACCCAAGGGCGCTCAGGAATGGGTAAGGGCTTGAGCAGGCCCCAACTCTTGGTGTTTGACCCCTTGTTACGCTGACACTGAGTGCAGGAAGCGACATAAGACTTACAATCTTGCCTCCAGCCTGGCCACCAGAAGGAGCGGGAGACAAGTTCCGACGATTTACGTGCTCCGAAGTGACCTGCCAGTTTGAGATCGTGGAAGGTCCTCAAGACCAGCGGTCTTGTTTCCAGAGGGACGAAAATCTTGTCCTGGGACCAGAATAGGCCGTCCCGCTTCTCCAGGGAGGTAGTGACCGGATCAGAGCAGAGCCCGGAAGCGATTTTAATAGAGGTGAGTAGATCGGCCCGGGGAATCAACAGAAAGTTCTGAGCTGACAGAATGGTGCCTGGTTGGGCCGACTGAGGGGTTTCCGGAAACATCCTGGATAGCGCATCCGCCTTCCCATTCTTGGAGCCGGGTCTATAGGAAATGTGAAAGTTGAACCGGGTGAAGAAAAGGGCCCAACGGGCCTGCCTGGGGCGTAGACGTTGAGCTGTTCTTAAGTACTCTAGATTTTTATGATCTGTGAAGATCATGATGGAGTGTACTGCCCCCTCCAGAAGGTATCGCCATTCCTCCAGTGTGAATTTTATGGCCAGTAATTCCCGGTCCCCTACATCATAGTTTTGCTCCGGGGGAGTCAACTTTTTAGAGGCAAAGGCTACTGGATACAGGAGAGCCTTGGGGCCTCGTCTTTGAGAGAGGATGGCTCCGATGGCTGTCTCAGAGGCGTCCACTTCCAGGGTGAACGGCAGTAGAGGATCCGGGTGCTGAAGTACTGGTGCTGAAGTGAAGACGTCCTTGAGGCGAGAGAAGGCCTCTTGAGCTTCTGGAGACCAGTGAAAACGGTTATTTTGCCGGGTAAGTTGGGTTATTGGGGCCACAATGGAGGAAAAGCCCACGATGAATCTCCTATAGAAGTTGGCGAAGCCTATAAACCGCTGTACCCCCTTCTTGTCGGTTGGGGCTGGCCAGTCCTGAATGGCCTTCACCTTCTGCGGGTCCATCGCGACCCCATCGATGGAAATGATAAAGCCGAGGAACTGTACGGTGGTCTTTTCGAACTCGCATTTCTCAGCTTTGAGGTAGAGTTTGTGCTTCCGAAGGATGGTGAGGACCTTCATGACATGAGCCCGGTGGAGTTCGATGTTGGTGGAAAAGATGAGGATATCGTCCAGGTACACTACTAAGAAGTCATCAAGGTGCTGTCTGAAAATGTCGTTGACTAGGTGTTGGAAGGTGGCTGGAGCATTACAAAGACCAAACGGCATGACCGAACACTCAAAGTGTCCGAAACGAGATCTGAAGGCGGTTTTCCACTCGTCTCCGGCCCTGATTCTGATAAGATTGTAGGCCCCCCGTAGATCCAGTTTGGAAAAGACCCGAGCAGATCGGAAGCGCTGAAATAGCTCCGGAATAAGGGGTAGTGGGTACCTGTTCTTAATGGTTATCTTGTTTAGGTCCCGGTAATCGATACAGGGTCTTAAGGACCCGTCTTTCTTTTCCACAAAGAAGATTCCTGCACCGGCTGGAGAGGAGGAAGGGCGAATAAATCTTTTCTGGAGGTTTTCATCAATATAAGCCTTGAGGGCTTTCAACTCGGTTTCGGACAACGGAAAGATACGTCCGAACGGAATTTTAGAGCCCGGCAAGAGATCGATAGGGCAATCATAGGGCCGATGAGGTGGTAGATGGTCGGCTTGCTGCTTATCGAACACGTCCCGGAATTCTAGATAGACTGAAGGAACATGCTGTAGGTTGTCCGGCTTGGCAATCATGGAAGCGCAGACCGTAGAGGCAGAGGCAAGACAGTTCTGGGAACAATAGGAGGAGGTGAAGCTAACCTCTTTCTTCACCCAATTTATGAGGGGCTCGTGTGCCTGTAGCCAGGGAAGACCCAGGATGATGGGGAACATCGGGGAAGGTATGAGGTCTAACCGGAGAAGTTCTTGATGACCCGAGTCAGAGATGGCAAGGATAGGTTTGGTTTCCTGCGTGATCAGCCCTGAACGGGGCAAGGACCCATCTGCCAGGTGGATCTGAAGGCAGTGGTGCTTAGGTTGAGTGGGGACATGGAATCTTGAGGCTAAGGCAGAGTCCAGGAAACAGCTGCAGGCTCCAGAATCAATAATTGCCGGGAGGCGGATTGCCCCTTCCGGCAGCTGTAGAGACACAAAGAGAATGACATAAGACTGAGGGTTGTCAAAGAGTTGATAGTTTAAAGTGTCTTTAGAGATAGACTTACTAGGTCTTATGGGGCAGTTGAGGAGGAAGTGGCCGGCACCCCGCAATATAGGCACAGATTGGCCTGGCGCCTTCGCTGTTTTTCCTCAGGAGTCAGGGGAGCCCGAACCAACCCGAGCTGCATGGGTTCTGGCTCAGGAAGAGGTGTGACTGCAGGCGCAGAGGTTGGTGGGTAGTGAGGTACAGTCCTGGACGGAGGCCAGTTGGGACGAGGAGATTGAAATCGCTCCGCCCGTCGTTCACGCAGACGCCTATCGAGTTGTATGGCGGATTGGATCAGGTTCTCCAAGGTAGTGGGGGTTTCGATCCTGGCCAGCTCGTCCTTGAGAGTCTCAGATAGTCCCTGGCGGTATTGGTATCTGAGGGCCGCCTCATTCCATTTGGTGTCGGCGGACCATTTCCTAAATTCCGACGTATAGTCTTCCACCGGTCTTCTCCCCTGAGTTAGGTTATGGAGGACGGACTCAGCCGTGGCTGATCGCTGGGGATCATCGTATAATTGAGCCATATGTTCAAAAAATGTCTCTACTGAGTCCAATATGGGGCTCTGTTGCTCCATCAGGCCATGGGCCCAGGCTTGAGGGTCATCCGTTAAGAGAGAGATGATAAACCCCACTTTTACTGCTTCCGAAGAGAAGGTCCTTGGTTGGAGGGCAAGGTAGAGGGAGCAGGCGTTTTTAAAGGTCCGGTATTTTTTGCGGACACCCGAAAAACGTTCCGGAATAGGGACCCTGGGTTCAGGGGTGGCCATCACTACTGTAGAACTCGTAGGTACTTGGGAGTTGGTGGCGGTATTGGCAGAGGTGGCAGCTGTGGGGCCTGGTCCTAGGAGACCGGTGAGCTGTTGAAGACGGCCATCAATCTGAGTATATCCCTCTTGGAGTCTTTGGACAGTGTCCGTTAGGGTGGAGACCTGCTGGCAGAGGGTGTCAAATGGGGAACGCACTCTGTCGGCCTCAGACATCTGGCTGGTTTGTACTATCAGGCTACGTACTTACCGAGGCCGAGATGCCGAGAGTGGTTCACCCTTGCACCCAAGCGCACTCCGCCCCCTGGAGGTGAGACAGGGAGAGGACAGCACGAGGAAGCACTGGCCACCAGCAGGTAGAGGTGTCTTGCTGAAGAATCTAGCAGGGATGAGTCTGAAGAACAGGCCAGGAGTCAAACACCAAGGGTAGACAGGGTCAAACAGCAAGCAGTAGCAAAGGTACAAGTCCGTTTAGGAGTTTAGCAGAAGGCACCAGAATAGTCAGGTTAGGCAAGAAGTCCAGGGTACAGGCAGAAGGTAGAGGGCTGGAGACAGGCAGCAGATCCGGGTCACAGGCCGAGGGTCAAGCACAAGGAGAGAGGTAGAAGTCCGTTTAGCAAGCCAAGGGGTCAGGTTCAGGAGAAGCAGAAGCGTAGTCAAATCCGGTCCGGGTCACAGCAGGAGAACTTTAACTTCTTTCAGGCACAAGGAAACACAGTAAAGCTGACAAACCAGCAACCAGATAGTGTTACTGCGTCTGTTTAAATAGGCCCGCCTGTAGTCCCATTGGCGAGCTATTGCGCATGCGCATTCGTCGTTGCGCCGGTGCGCGCACCCGAGCACGCCGAAGCGCCGTCCCGCCACGCACGCGCATGCGCCGATGCGCCGTTTTGCCGCGCATGCGCACTGAGCGCAGATTGGTGACAACAGACGGGGAATTTCCCTGACACTGGCACATGTTCTGAACATGGTGGTGCAGCGGTTCCTGGCTAAGTACCTTGGCTTCCTACCCAGCTAGTGTTCCTGGCTAAAATGCAACACAGGCAAGTGGGCAACCACCTAGAACATAATACACCCATAAGGCAGGATTCGACTTTAGCAATGCTGCAACAAGTCATTGGATCCTGATTCAGGATGTATCTACCATCTTGTCAACATTCTAAGAGGCGGCCAGAACGATGAGCAGCACCTCAATCCCCTTGATGTTTCTGCTGGAGCACAAATTACATGATGTAATAGACTGGGCACCCAGACTCAGCAGGATCCTTTGCCCACTGCCTTCATGCCTGTAAAGCAGAGACAGTACAATACTGTGTACTGTACAATATTTTAACTTTTTTGCATTAATATATGTCTTCAATGGTGGCGCCCTACTCCCCATGCCTTTTGTTTGACAACTTTTCCCCTATTAAAATTGTCAGAACTTATGTTCATGATTTGCCCCCCTAGACTTCAGGGGGTTCATAATAAAGTTTGCAAATATCGGACTTTAAAACTGGTATAATGAACAGACTGCAAACTTAACCCAAACAAGTTCACTCATCAAGTCAGCAGCTGCCTAATATCTATCAACTACAGAGGAAATTTACAGATCTGAAAATGAAATTCAAAAATTGGAACGTGGAACTAAAGCCTGAATCCCTTTCAGTGAGCTAAAAAATAAAAAATAGGTAGTAAAAAATCATAGCTTTGACTGCAAAATGTGCTTTATTTTTGTCACTGTCCTCCACAGACTCATCAACACTGCATTGCTGCCCCCAATCCTCTTCAGTTTCCTTACCCAGCATCATTCAACACACATACTGTGAGTTCAGGGCAACAAGAACAATTGGCAACATGAACAATTGAGTACTGTCCGTGATACTTTTTTTATTTTCACCATTTCAGCTGAAAGATATATTCTAACAACCCCCAATACTAGCTTTCAGACAAACACCCAACCTC
This sequence comes from Rana muscosa, assembly GCA_029206835.1. NCBI lineage: Eukaryota > Metazoa > Chordata > Amphibia > Anura > Ranidae > Rana > Rana muscosa. The sequence goes on from CM055122.1 coordinate 1,137,395,523, forward strand.
AGACATAAACTAATCAGCAGGAAACCTAATTCTGATTATGAAGTCACAATTAAAGGTAACAAAGCTTGCAACAAAAAATGCTGCAAACTGTGCAGTCAAATCAATCCATTAAAAAGTGTCACACACAAAAGGGACCTTCAATATTACAGGTTCATACACCTGTTCCTTCAGTAATGTTGTGTACCTCATCCAATGCAAAACATTCAATCAATGATCTTATGCTGATGAAACAGGACATACATGCAAACAAGAACTAATTTACACTGACCATTAACCACTTGCCGCCCGCCCTATTACAAAATGACGGCGGCAAAGTGGTTTCAATATCCTGACCGGACGTCATATGATGTCGGCAGGATAACAAGCCGCTGCGCGCTCCCGGGGGCGCACATCGCGGCGATCGTTGTTGCGGGGTGTCAGTCTGACACCCCACAACACCAATCTAGATAAAGAGTCTCTGACGGAGACTCTTTACCACGTGATCAGCCGTGACCAATCACGGCTGATCACGACGTAAACAAGAAGAGCTGGTGATCGGCTTTTCCTCACTCGCGTCTATCAGACGCGAGTAGAGAAGAGCCGATCGGCTGCTCCTCTGACATGGGGGGGTTTGTGCTGATCGATTATCAGCGCAGCCCCCCCGAGGATGCCCACACTGGACCACCAGGGATGCCACCAAACCACCAGGGATGCCCACCACCAGGTATGCCCCCCTAGACCACCAGGGATGCTAATCGGTGCCCCTAATGGATGTCAATCAGTGCCCACAATGGATGCCAATCAGTGCCCACAATGGGCATCACTGATTGGCAGGCATTATTGTTTGGCACTGATTGGCATCCATCATTACAGTACATCAGTGCCGCCTATCAGTGCCCATCCATGCCCATTCGTGCCACGTATCAGTGCCCATCCATACCCATCCATGCCACGTATCAGTGCCCATCCATGCCCATCCGTGCCACCTATCAGTGCCCATCCGTGCCGCCTATACGTGCCCATCTGTGCCGCCAATCCATGCCCATCCGTGCCGCCTATCCGTGCCCATCCATGCCGCCTATCCATGCCCATCTATGCCACCTATCCGTGCCCATCTATGCAGCCTATCCGTGTCCATCCATGCTGCATATCAGTGCCACCTATCAGTGCCGCATATTAGTGCCCATCATCAGTGCCCATCGATGCCACCTCATCGGTGCCCATCAGTGCAGCCCCATTAGTGAAGGAGAAAACGTATTTACAAAGTTTTGTAACTGAAACAAAAAAAAACATTTATTTTTTCAAAATTTTCGGTCTTTTTTTTTCGCAGAAAATAAAAATCCCAGAGGTGATCAAATACCACCAAAAGAAAGCTCTATTTGTGGGAACAAAATGATAAAAATTTAGTTTGGGTACAGTGTAGCATGACCGCGCAATTGTCATTCAAAGTGCAACAGCGCTGAAAGCTGAAAATTGGTCTGGGCAGGAAGGCGTATAAGTGCCCTGTATGGAAGTGGTTAAAGAACATAAGTAAAATTATTTCTGTACACCTGTGGAACAAAAGTTCTCACAACCAGATAATGCCATAAAATACATTGATGTTTTGGTTCTTTTTTTTATTTGATTTTTAAAAAAGAAACAAAAGGAACAAAATGAAAATAACATAATACAAAAAGATAAAATGCCAAAAATAGCACTGAACATACCTCTGCAGGTATTACAGAAGTAAAGTCAACAAGTCAGTACAATACAACAGGGAGGTCAGAGCTTAAATTACTCACAAACTGGGCTCATGAAATCAATGAACTATTGTGGGTTGATAAGAAAAGTTATGTGCAAGAAATGTGTACTAAAACATAGCAAAAGGAAATACCAGAGATTAGGTCACAGATCAAGGCATAGGGGCCCCAAACTCAGACTGGTCCCAGATTTTATTGAATTGTGGAATGGCATTGTGTACAGTAGCAGTTAGGTATTCAATTCTCAGGATTCCAGTTATGAGCTGAAGAAATCTAGACCAAGGTGGAAGTGTATTTGTAAGATGGGAAGCAGCTCTCATTGTCTGAACACTGTTTGTTTAAAATTAAATATTTAACTGTCATTCTGCTCTTTGGCCACAAGATGCCGTTGTTTTTTTTGACACAGCCAACGGGCTGTTTGGACAGAGATTCATAAAAGAGAGAGAGCGAGCAGACAGCCATGGAAACAGACTGTGGAAACAGACTTCAGTGACCAGAACTGCAGCTGAGTGAAGCTACTTGTGTCCAAGATCCTGATCCTGTCCAGAGGAACGAGGAATTGCTTACAGGAAGATGGATGAGAGCTGAGGAACAAAACAATATACACTGCGGGTATGCATACTTATTGGAGAGAAATTTTGTTCCGGTCAGAGTCACCAGCAGATGCAGAGCAGACCCGGGTCGGTAAGATCGTGCATGCACCCCATACTTTGTTAGCGCCTAGAAGACGGAGACCAGGCCTGTAGATAGTTAGTAGGGTCTCTGTTTGTGTCAGGCCACAATTGTTTCTTACTGTTCACTACAGGGACTCCATAACCTAAAGTGACGCTTCACAATTGGAGAGCTGATGAACTTTTTTACAAACTCAAAATAGACTGGTATCATGCTCAGGAGGAACACGCAGATGCATGATACAACACCGGTTAAGGGAGGGGGAAATACGGTAGAGCTTTGTAAGTTTGTAAACTGTTGTGCTGCACTGCAGGCTAGCCCGCACCACACACCCATACAGTTATTCTTGTGTTGTTTTTAGGGTATTAACAGGTAAGGTGTGGCGGTTTGGTTGTGCCCACCAGTAGGCAAATTACTTTGTCTCTCTCCTACATCCTACATAGGGAGCCGCGCTGTGCAGCATAAGGGTCCCAGCCTTCGGGCTGGGTGTCTGTAAATTTATTGTATGTTCCCAGAATTGGCGGTTGGGTTCATTTACCACGTCTAAGTAAAAATTCAGTTTTAACAAGAGCTGGTGGTGGAGTTGTTTTCCTTATTCGTGACTTCGCTGTATCCTGGGGAGCCCACCCCAGTACACGTTCTACATCTTGGACAACCAACAAAGCGGAAAAACCCTTCTGGCAGCCAGGAGGATGTAGGAAACCAATCATTTAATTGGTTTGGCAATACCAGAGAAGGGAATACCCAGTAGGTAATGAATAGGATCAAGTGGAAGGGAAAAAGCTAATGCCGCGTACACACAGCCGTTTTTAATGTAATTGAAAAGAACAACGTTTTTTCTCGACGTGATTCTTCTCAAGCCTGCCTTGCCTACACACTGTCGTTAAAAAAAAATGCTCGAGCAAAGCGTGGTGACGTACAACACGTTCGACAACACGTACGACGGCGCTATAAAAGGGAAGTTCCATTCGGATGGCTGCACCCTTTGGGCTGCATTTGCTGATCCTTGTGTTAGTAAAGTTTGGTGAGAGAAGATTCACACTTTTCAGCCTCGTGCTCTTCAGTCCGTTACAGCGTGATAAATGTGCTATCTCCATTCTGAGATTTTACCAGAACGAGCGCTCCCATCTCATAACTTGCTTCTGAGCATGCGCATTTTTTCCCTTCATTAAAGCGTACACACGCCCGTTTTTCACAACGAGAAAAACGACTACGTGAAAAACGACGAGAAAAAATAGAGCATGTTCTAAATTTTTAATGCCCATTTTTCTCGTCAAGAAAAATGCTCTGGAGCCTACACACGATCGTTTTTAATGACCAATTTAAAAAATGGCCTTTTTCTCGTCATGAAAAACGGTTGTGTGTACGCGGCATAACACTTTCTGAAACAGCATCATTACATCAGTCCAAAATGGCTGTATCATAGAACATTGTCAGAAGATATGAAACAGTGATCCTGCTTCAAGTCCACAATGCCAACAAATGGCTGAGCAGGAGGGATCTTATCTATGTATGACCTCTGGAGTCCTATACCAGAACATCAGGATTTTAAGGGTAGTCTCTCTCTGCACCAGTATTTTCTATACTATGAATCACACTTCTGTACTACGTCTACATGATAGCCAGCCTTTATCATTCATTCACTGACCCATCTCATCCGCTTCCCCATCTTGTCCTCTTTTCTTCCTCCCCCCCCCCCCATTTTTGTTTTCATTATTATTGTCCATTTTATTTTTATTTTTATTTTTCATTATTTTTCATTATTATTTTTCTTTATTTTATTCTTTATTTTATTTTTCATTATTTTTATTTTTATATTTATATTTATTTTTATTTTTATTCTCATTTATTTTATTTTTCATATTCATTCTCATTATTATTATTATTTTCATTATTATTATTTTTATATTTATATTTATATTTATATTTATTTTTATTTTTATTATTTTTATTTTTATTTTTATTATTTATTTTTATTTTATTTCAATTTATCTTTGTGTTGTTGTTGTTTTTCTTTTCCTCCCCCCTCCTTCCCCCCCCTTCCCCCCGTAATATTATATATTATATATTATATATTCTCTTCCCGTTTCCCCCCCCCCTCTCTTTTCCTTCCTTTTTTCTTCTTGTTCTTTTTTTACCACCCCCTTCCCTTTCCTTCCCTTGTCCACATCAATATGCTCCCATCTCCTACATGTTGCACCCATTCGTTCTCATGCCATACATAGCTTGTTCTCATACCCCCCAACTAATTTAATATTTAATTAATTTTTTTCCCCTATAATTTCAATATAATTATTTCCACATACGTTCCCCTTTATAGTGCTGCTCTTTCTCTCTCTCCTATGTACTAATACCATTTATGTATTTATATCCTTTATGATTCTAAATTCCACATTAGCGCTGTTCACCACCATATAAACATTGTATCTTTATTTCATATCATAATACCATACAGAATATCCCCTGTCATCCATTTTTCCTTTTTTCCTCGCCCCCCTGCACCCCCCACAAATTCCGTGTCATTATCTCCCTTACATCTTGCTTCCAACCAATCACCATGCTGATTTACTTCCACCAGTATGATTTCAACCAATCACGCCACGTCTCTCTACTATATCACACCCACCTATGATAATGCCTTCTATGGATCTGATGAAACAGCGGATGCTGTGAAACGCGTCATCCCATTGGTCCGTTCTATCCCCACGTCACTTCCGGTCCGACGGCACGCTGCGCTCCACGCTGAAGCGCACGCTGAAGTCCTCGCTGAACTGCAGCTTCCTGGTTATCCCCTGTCTACCCTGATGACACAGGGCGCATCACAACACCTGCAGCTTGGATGCCTGGTTTTTCTTGACTTCCCTTGCTGACACCGCAACCTGCCTTCCTGCCTTCAGCCATCTTCAGCTACCTCTCTCCATCTGGAACCAACTTCTCCCCTGAGGACCGCCTTAGATGACTCCGGACCACCTTTAACTCCTTACATGCCTGTATTATTCCTGTATCCTGTGAGTAGCCATTTGGCTGGTTTTATACAAATTTGCTAATTAAAGCCTGTTTTACTGCACTTAGATTGGCGCACCTTTCTTTCCTCTCTCTGCACCAGACATTTGAATGATTAAAAGTCCAGATCTTGTCCCACATCTGAGAGGTAATAAGTAGGGATGAGCTTTGAGTTCGAGTCGAACTCATGTTCGACTCGAACATTGCCTGTTTGCCCGCACACATTTGGGGTGTTCGCGGCAAATTCGAAAAGCCCCGGAACACCCAGTAAAAGTCTATGGGAGAAATCTAAAGTGCTAATTTTAAAGGCTTATATGACGTGGGGTTCCCCCCAAATATCCATACCAGACCCTTCAGGTCTGGTATGGATTTTAAGGGGAACTCCACGCCAAATTAAAAAGAAAAATGGCGTGGAGTTCCCCCCAAAAATCCACACCAGACCCTTTATCCGAGCACGCAACCTGGCAGGCCGCAGGAAAAGAGGGGGGACGAGAGAGCGCCCCCCCTGAACCGTACCAGGCCACATACCCTCAACATGGGGAGGAGGCTTTGGGGGTCTGTGACCCCTCAAAGCACCATGTCCCCATGTTGATGGGGACAAGGGCCTCATCCCCACAACCCTTGCCCGGTGGTTGTGGGGGTCTGCGGGCGGGGGGCTTATCGGAACCTAGAAGAACCCTTTAACAAAGGGGGACCCCAGATCCTGCCCCCCCATGTGAATTCCTACCATTTCACAAAGAAAGTGTACAAAATTGTAAAAAAAACATACAGACACCGTTGGGAAAAGTCCTTTATTAAAAATATATATATATTTTTTAAAGATTCCATCGGTGGTAATCCACTCTCGGTATCCTGCGATGGGTGATCTCCTCTCCGGGGTCCAGCGATGGATGATCTCTCCTCTCCAGGTCCAGGCACCAATGATGATGTCCAGCGCAGCGAGGAACAGCAAGCATCCTGTCTCCACCGGAGACACCCCGGGAATCCGGGTAGCCTGAGAGGTCTCTTATGTAGCTGAGGGCAGGGCGACCCGTCACGTGACCCCATCCCCCTCTGACGCAAGGGGAAACCCGGGCTTCCCCAGTGACGTGCAGATGACCCCGTGCCCCTCTGATGCAACGGAAACCTGCGTTACATCAGAGGGGGGTCAGGAGGGGGGGAGCTCTCTCGCCCCCCCCCCCTCTTTTTCTGCGGCACCCCAGATGCTTTAGAAGTGAAATGTAGCTTGGCGGAGGTCACGGAGAGCAGACGGAACCGGAGCTCAGTCCTCAGGCGTCCGCCATGTCCAGAAGCATGCACCCCCAATGTTTTGGTTCTTAAAGGCAACTTCAAAACTACTCAGGAAAGGAAAACTTTTGAACTAATGCCACGTACACACGATCATTATTCACGGCGGTTAAAAAACCGCCGTGAATAATGACAGGAAAAACGAGGGAACCGCTTGGTTCCCTACACACGGTCGTTTTTCCCGTCATTTTTTTTTCTTGACGAGAAAAACGACCGTCTGTGGGCTCCGCGGCAGTGTTTCCCTATGGGAAAACTGCCGCGGAAAAAAATGCTGGAAAAAACGACGAGAAAATTTAGAACATGTTCTAATTTTTCTCGTCGTTTTTTATGCTGTTTTTCTCGACGAGAAAAACGTCATAAAGCCCACAGACGATCGTTTTTCTCGGCGAAATGAAAAAATGCAGTTTTTCTCGTCGAGAAAAGCGGTCGTGTGTACGCGGCATAAGAATGATAATTCGATTTGTAACAAAAGACAATGGACTAAATGTGAACCTCAGTTTTCTAAATCATTATCCATCAGTTTTTTTACCATCTTCACCTCTGTGACTGTTACTCCCCCTCACAGTCTATAGCCCTCTCCCTGTCTTATCTCACCAACTGACCAAGTTTAATTACTATTGCTGTGTATGTTTGTGCTTTTTTAGTTCAGAGATTGTCTAAAGCCCTGCACACATAAGCAGAATGTCAGGAAACATGTGCAAAAAATACCAGCCGACATTCTGCCCGTGTGTTTGTCAGTCTGTCCGACAGTGTTCTTTCAGAAGTGCATGCTGGAAAACCAGCAGCCGACCGACTTCCGATCAGCTATCTCAGCCAATGGCAGATAGCGCTGATCGGAGTGTTCTGGCGGGGGGCCCTTCCCCTCTCAGAACACAACAGCTCAGCAGAGGACATCGCTGGACTAACCTTGCATGGTTGGTGCAGCAGCTCCCGACCGGAGCGGTCAGTTTTTTTTTTCACAAAAAAAAAACTGTAGTGTGTACCAGGCTTTACTTGATATTCTTCTAAAACCCCAAACGTTTGTCCTGAATATTTGGATGTTAGTGCAAATAAAATAAAAACATTACAGAAAGAACTCAATAGTAACTCAAAATATGTGTTCACTATAGATTCCTATTAAAAAGGTAATGGTTTAAAGAAAATACATTTCATTTTTTTTTTTTGTGATTCTGGTATTTATCCTAACATACAGTAAGCATTTTAGAGATAATTTGTAGATGCCATATACCTAGAACAGAAATTGGCAATTTACAAACTAGTTTTAGTTGTAATCGTGTAGCCAGTTTAACTTGTAAATATCATAACTTTTCTGGTTATTTCTCTTCTTTGTTTGTGATATTAGCAAGATCTAAAAGATTCTGCTGGAACACACTATTCCCTGCAGTATATCCTCAGTCAATCTATTTTGGATTTTTTGCAAAGCCATAATTCATAGATCATGCTCTATATTAAGATAGAAAGGCATTCCTCAGTGCCTATCAAAGGTGAATAGTGTGCCATAAGGATTAACATCTAGCATGCAGCATTTTTACTGTAAGAATTATAGCTTCTTTGCTACAATATATAAACATTTACTTCTTTCATCCTGACAGTATAATCTGCAATCTTAAATTATTCTAAAGATGAGGCCATGAAAGAAACTGTAACCTACGTGAATAGTTAGAAATAATGTTTAGCTAATTATATTGCTGTTGGAAAGTTAGAACATTCAGTCTCACACAGTTATTAGAAAAGCATTTTAATGTTTACGTAAATCATAGCATAAATGGCAAAAACACCTTAAAGCATTTTCTTTAAATATTTTTGACCTTTGTCATTAAGATTATTTTACCACTGCGACTCTAATGCCGCGTACACACGACCGTTTTTAATGTCATTGAAAAAAACAGCATTTTTCTCGACGTGATTCTTCTCAAGCCTGCCTTGCCTACGCACTATCGTGGAAAAAAATGCTTGAGTAAAGCGCGGTGACGTACAGCACGTACGATGGCACTATAAAGGGGAAATTCCATTCAGATGGCGCCACCCTTCATGTTAGTTAAGTTTGTTGAGAGACGATTCGCGCTTTTCAGCCTTGTGCTTTTCAGTCCGTTACAGCGTGACAAACGTGCTATCTCCATTACGAACGCTAGTTTTACCAGAACGAGCGCTCCCGTCTCAAACTTGATTCTGAGCATGCACATTTTTTTTCACGTCGTTAAAGCCTACACACGGCAGTTTTTCATGACGAGAAAAATGACGATGTGAAAAACGACGAGAAAAATTAGAGCATGTTCCAATTTTTTCATGCCCATTTTTCACGTCGTGAAAAATGCTCTGAAGCCCACACACGATCATTTTTAATGACCATTTTAAAAAATAGCATTTTTCTCGTCATTAAAAACAGTCATGTGTACGCGGCATTAGCCATAAGGCCCTAAGCAGAATTTGATTTAGGGCCCCAGTATGATTTTTTTTCATTCTTAGGACCACAAAAGGGTAGGACTGCTAACATTTTACCTGGGAGGCATACAGAACCAAACCCCTTCACAGCAGGCCCAGTCTATGTGCTGACACACATGGCAAAGCAATTTGAAAGCAGAAATTAATATTCTTTCAGTCTCGTAAAAAAAAAAAAAAAAAAGACTACAAATACAAAAATGAAGACTATTGCAGGATAACTGAGGATAAACAATAAGCCAGATATGTAATGTGCACTTCATGTTTCAAATTTAAAGGAATAGTCCATAATCCATAAACTATTTTAAGCAGACCCCACCCAAGAGCTTACTTCGTCCTCTTTCAATGGCAACATGTTCACATTCCAACCAGTCAAGCCCTGTACACACGATCGGATAACCTATGGATTTTCGTCCGATGGATTTGTCCATCGGAAATCCGATGAAACTGTTTTTCATCAGTCTTGCCCACACACTATCAGTCAAAAAACCGACCGTTCCAAACACGGTGACGTAAAACACTCCGATGAGCCGAGAAAAATGAAGTTTAATGCTTCTGAGCATGCGTCGACTTGATTCTGAGCATGCGTGGGTTTTTGATCCAATGGACTTGCCCATAGACGATCGGAGTTTTCGATCGGTTTTTTATCCATCGGAAAAATTTAAAACATGTTCTATTTTTTAAAACCGATGGAAAAAAGACTGATGGGTCCCATACACGATCGGTTGGTCTGATGAAAACCATCCATCGGAACGGTTTTCATCAGTCAAACCGATCGTGTGTACAGGGCTTAAGTGTTGCCTGCACAGTAACAGTAAGGGCATGTTTTAATGAAGTCCACAGTAACTGTGCCCTTATAGGCAATGCCACAGTAAATTTTTGCCATCATGGAAGTAAACATGGAATTTTACCTGATGCTTTCTAATATACAGTTTTAGAAAATTGGACAAAGTCTCAGATCTCCCGCTCTATGATCATAAAGACATCTGTTGCAGTTGAATTTAATGTAATGGCTTTAAACAAAGCTAATTCCTATTGTCTCACAGAAATGTTCACTCTGGAACTCTGCTGCAATGACTGAGGGAAAGCTACACTCGCACCTAAAACTCACTGGACAACATGGATGATGGATTTACATCATAGGACTTTTTTTGGGGGGGGGAATGTATTTTTTTAATAAAGTACTTGTCATTAGGTGTGTGTTTATTTACTCATTCACGCAGTAAAGCTTCCAGATTACAATAAAACCCCATGCCTGCAAACCTTCTCAGCCATTGGGCCAGGGTTGCTGGGAAAAGGCCCTTGTCATCATCAACATAGGAACAAGGTGCATTGTCAAGACCCCCCCTGGTAATGTACTCTCCCTATGTTGAGGGCATGTAGCCTGGTATAGCTCAAGAGGGAAGAAAGAGGCCCACACTTATCTCCCTAGGTTGCATGTTCAGATTAGAGTCTGGTATACATTTTGAGAAACTCCATGCAAAAAAATATGGTATAGTCCCCCAAATCTATACCAGACTCTTATCAGGCTAGATTCACACTGCTGTGATGTCAGAGTTCGCATGTGATCCGCACCGCACTGCAAGTGCACATCACATGCGATCTCTGTGCGGTGTGATTTCAGCCATACAAATCGTATGGCTGAATTTGCATCAAACTCGCACAGGACCCTTTTTTTTGTCCGCAGCAGAATCGGATCGCATGGGTGTTCACACCCATGCAATTCGATTCCTGTCCGAGTTTGCAGATCGCACTGCGATATGCAAACTGATTTGGGGGTGTCATTAACTTTTAATTAACACTCCCAGCAGTTCGCATAGAGCAGTGTGAACTGCCGCCGGAAAGCCTGTGATGCGGGAACCCGCAGTGGATTTGCAGCGTTCCCGCATTGCAGCAGTGTGAACCTAGCCTCAAGCCTTATCCTGACCCTTATCTGAAATGATGGGCCTGGTAAGAACTTTGGGTTGAACACCAAGTCATTTATTTTATACTATTCACAGCTCTTTGATTACATTTACCTTGTTGGAATACATTAATCATGTCTTTTGTGCAACAGCTATATCAGCAAGTAGATGGCAGTACTTATAAGTTTGTAGCTGCTCTATGGTAAACGCTTTGTCATTTCTCTGTATAATATTAATAACGTTTCCTGTTTCCTATCTGCAGGTAAGCAGCAAAGCCCATGTGGACTGCGCACTGTATGGCTGTTCTGTAGGGCTATGTACAGAATTTCTAACAAGTTATGGCCCCGGGTATAGCCCAGACACCCACCCAGACACACAGAAAAAAGCTGAGAACACAGATTCCCAGTTATAGCCCGCTACAGCAAAAAAAAAGTGCAAGATACAGTAAAAGAATAAAATAAAATTGCCAGTAACACAGCTGCAACAAAGTTTAGTTTGCAAATCTGACAAACCAGAACTACCAGTCTTGAAAATTCAAGATACAATTCCTGCTAATAAGAGACAATACGTGGACATGTATAAATTAAGTCAGGCCAGAACAACCTTCAGATGATGAGTGGATAGAGAAAGAGCAAAAGGCTCAGAGCACAATATCTCTTAGCATAGAAGATGATCAAATCATACATATATGAAAGTGTGAAACTCCTAAAGAAATGTGGGAAGAATTTCAAAAAGTGCATGAAAGAGCTAATCTTAGCAATACACTCTATTTGATTAGAAAGCTATCCCAAACCAAGCTGAAAGGCCAGGATATGCAGGATTACATAAGGCACATTTTGGAAATGGTTGAACACCTGAGGTATAGGAGAATAAATAAATGATTTTCATGTCGCAGCACTATTACTCAGTGGCTTACCAGAAAGCTATGAAATGTTTGTCACAGCACTTGATGCACATCCAGATTATGGACTGACATTGGAATATGTTATGGGCAAGCTTGTGGATGAATATACTGTAAGCGTAAAACAGAAAGCATTAATAGTAACTGTGCTTATGTCGCAGTCTGTTTTAAAGACGAAAAATAGGAATAAAAACAGTCACATGTAACAAGAAACACATGAATGTTTTGTGTGCAAGAAACAAGGTAATTTAAAAGCAGATTGCAGAATCTTCGAAAGCTAGAATGTAAAACAAACTAAACTACAAAAGGCTAAATGTGTGAAGGAAGTTTGTTTTAATACTGCTATAACTTCCCTTATTCGTGAGCACCATCACTAACAGTAGAACCAGTATGAATTTAGTGTATACGGTATACTTCTATATTTTCTTATTTTTTCCTTTCTTTAATAAAAAAGAATCTGTGTAGTAAAGCGTCACATTAAAAAAAGGAAAGGAAGTAGCCATAGTGAATTACGGCTTTTACAAAAATAGTAGAAGCTGTGAATTTGTTTATTCACAGTAGGGTCAGTCTTAAAATTCCTTAGGTATAATAGGAGTCTCACTGTAATACTAAACTGTACTAAACAAAATGAATAAACATGAACAGTAATTAAAAATCCTATACGTTAGTAAAAATGTAAATAACATCACACGTATAAAGCTTTCAATATTGACTGCAAACATTATTGCAATGCACAAGCAGAACAAAATCTAAAATAAACCTGCATGTTCTGAAAACACAATCAATGAAATATAAAGATTTAGTAGTGTGGTTTTATAATCTCTTTGCTTACAAAGCTGAACCTGCAAATTTAAAGTTCACGTTTTTCTGAAATTACTTGGCTGGGTTTTACAGCTGCAGAAGAAATTAAAGAAGTATAAAGGAATTAAAAATTATATCAATTTTTCTTTCTTTTCTCATATTTTTTAGTATGGGTTTACCACCATAGTGATACCAACAGTGGAAGATGAAGACAACATAAACACGGTTTGATTAAGCTTCATTATAGAAGCTAGTTTGGTTGTATTTTAGCACAAGAAGCTCTCACTCATGGTGTTGGTCTTTTGCTAACTATTGGGAACTATTGGCAGGCCCAGCCTATCACTAGTATAATTTCTTATCTCACCACTGGAAATTCACTTAAGCACTTCCACATATACCCCCCACTTGATATTAGACACTTTGGTATACTTCTTACAGCTGCACTTTATCTTATTTTCATTCCTTCACTTTTTCCTGGGAATCACTGCCAGTCATATGTTATATACTTGTTGACCAACAGTACATTAACCCTTTTGACAATTTACTTATCAATAATTTCCTTAGAACCCTTTTGGACTGCCAGCCATGTCATCCTCTGTCACCCAATGGAGACTTGCAATTTCTTTATGTGTGTCCCGTCGGTCAGGGGCAGTACTCCCACAGCTCCCGGTGCAGACGCTCCCTATCGACTCTTATTATACATTGCCACATGTTGAACCCACGAGCTGATTTGCGAATATATGAAGGTAGGGATCCCACCTTATTGGTGACTTTGGTTCTTTCTCTCCCCTTCCCCTTTTTCTCGTATTTGGGTCAATTATTAGACCAAAATATCATTAATTTATATTTTTTTTTTTCAGATTGTATCTGCTCCTGAGGAAGTGAAACGTGTCGAGCTATATGGATGCAATTTTTTTGTACATACATATATTTTAATCTTTATAATATGTTTTTGCCTACTTTGGACCCATGCCAAAGTTGTAGATTGTGATTCTCTACACTATCAGTCCTCCATTCAACATCTACAATTTTAGCGTGTTATGATCCAGCCCAATTATGATGTTTTTATCTTATTACCTGAATGTATTATTGTTACTATGGTTATACTATCTTTATACTACAATTGCTGATGAGGCTCTGCAACAATGAAATGTAACAATAAAATGTGTTTTCAACAAATATTACTTATTACTTCAACTATGTTTATATATGTATTATTCATACTTTTTTTTTTTTTTTTTTTTACACTATTAATCAATTACTGACTATCTAATATGCTTCTCATTTAAAGTTCCAAACTCCTCTTCTCTCAACAGTGGCAGGTGAAGACAAAATAAAGATGGTTTGATTAGGCTTCATTATAGAAGCTAGTTGTGTTGCATTTTAGTACTAGAAGGATGTACCTCTCACTCATTATGTTGGTCTTTTGCTAACTATTGGGAACTATTGCCATTATTTCTGATCATGTGATCACAATGACAGCCAATTATAGCAGTCACAGATGTTTTTTTTTTTTTTACAACAAATCTGCTGGATTCAGCTGTCACTGAGCCTTATGCCCTGTACACACAATCGTTTTTTCCGATGAAAAAAGTCAGATGGACTTTTTTCCATCGGTGTAAAAAAATAGAACATGTGTTTAAATTTTTTCGGATGGAAAAAAAAACGATAGGTAATTCCGATCGTCTGTGTGGAACTCCAACGGAGAAAAAACCCACGCATGCTCAGAATCAAGTCGACGCATGCTCAGAAGCATTGAACTTCATTTTTCTCAGCTCGTCTGAGTGTTTTACGTCACCGCGCTTTGGACGGTCGGAATTTTGTCTGAAGGTGTGTATGCCAGACTGATGGAAGTCAGCTTCATTGGAATTCCGATGGAAAATTCCATCAGATTTTATTCCATCGGAAATCCGATCGTGTGTACAGGGCATAACAAAAATAAAGTGATAGCTGATACTGTCACAGTGAAAAGCAGCATTCTAAAGAATTCCCAAAAATATTTTTTTTAATGTAATTTATGTGTAAAATACAGTACCTAAAATAAATCATTTTAAACATTTCACATGGTCATTTATTGCCAAATATTCATATGCAGATGTTTTTTTCCCCTTAACATTGTGGTTTGTTTGTGGATTTGACAGCATTTTGTATTATGGACTTGATTTCCACCATTTTCCTTTGTATAAACAGAGTTGAAGAAAATATTTCATTTATCATGTCAGCAGGTTTTAAATTTTGTGGGGTCGGCAGGCATCATTCATTATAAATGCTGTGGATCTGCATCACTGGACGACATGATAATCAATGGATTTACAGCATGGGATATTTTGTTTTCTATAATAAAGGACATGTCAAAACTGTGCATCTTTACATATTTACTATCTACATTTTTTTTCTGTGAATGAGTAGAGATACTATGTACCCCTTACACATTAACCACTTAAGGACCGCCGCACAACAATGTACGTCGACAGAATTGCACGGACAGGCACAAAGGGCGTACAGGTACGTCCCCTTTAAGAACCCATCTGTGGGTCCCGCGATCGGGTCACAGAGCTGAAGAACGGGGAGAGGTAAGTGTAAACAAACCTTTCCCCATTCTTCCTAGTGGCATGTCAGTGATCGTCTGTTCCCTGTCATAGGGAACGATGATCAGTGATGTCACACGCCAAGCCACGCGCCCTACAGTAAGAATCACTCATTAGGTCACATTTAACCCCTACAGTGCCACCTAGAGGTTAAACCCTTCACTGCCAGTGTCATTTTCATAGTAATCAGTGCATATTTATAGCACTGAACGCTGTATAAATGACAATGGTCCCAAAAAAAGTGTCCGATGTGTCCGCCATAATGTCGCAGTCACGATAAAAATTGCTGATCACCGCCATTACTAGTAAAAAAAATATTCATTAATAAATATGGCATAAAACTACCCCCTATTTTGTAGACGCAATAACTTTTGCACAAATCAATCAAAAAACGGTTATTGCGATTTTTTTTACCAAAAATATGTAGAAAAATACGTATCGGCCTAAACTGAGGAAAAACATTTTTTTTATATATTTTTTGGGGATATTTATTATAGCAAAAAGTAAAAAAAAAAATTTTTTTCAAAATTGTCGCTCTATTTTTGTTTATAGCGTAAAAAATAAAAACCACAGAGGTGATCAAATACCACTAAAAGAAATCTCTATTTGTGGGGAAAAAAATTGTCAATTTTGTTTGGGAGCCACGTCGCAGGACCGCACAATTGTCAGTTAAAACGACGCAGTGCCGAATCGCAAAAAGGGGACTGGTCCTTTAGCTACAAAATGGTCCGGGGCTTAAGTGGTTAATGTAGGAAAACCTGTATCTGAGTGCCTATCCTATATTTAAAGGGTTTTAATTTTCAGACTCTAATAAGGCACCACCCGAAGACCCCCACAACCCTCATCAATAAGTGTTTTGCTAACTATCAAAGCTGCAGATAAAAAAAAAATAATGTTTTTAATGCCATGTAATACTAGTCACTTAGTTCACAATCCCACTGTGTGCAAGCTCAAATGTGGGTTGGGCAGTTATTTATATCACAGCTGTCTACACTTAACCACTACCTATATACGAACAATCGGATGCATGGTAAAATGCAGTTTTATAGTCCAGGCTAGTGCCTAGCCAGATCCAGCAGGGAACAGTGCAATGTGTTACTGCGATGTGTTGTGCAAGTGTGTGGTGACATGTTTTGCCATTGAGCGCAGTGCAGAAAATGCAGACATGCTACATTTTTCCAAATGCCAATGCACTGCAAATCATACTAGCGTTGTGGTGTAATTGGGGTACATAGAAAACAATTGTTTTTATGTGCTCTAGTGGTGATCTGCATTTATCTAATGCAGAAAAATGCAGGTCACCACATAAAGTGTTGAATAAGCCCTGAGTCACTTGCCGACCACAAAACACAGATACACGCCAGGAGAGCAGCTCTCCTGCTCTGGATCTTATACTAGGTACGTGATCCGTGCTCCTAGGTAGGCATGAGCCGAACACCCCCTGGTTCGGTTCGCACCAGAACCTGCGAACGGACCAAAAGTTTGCGCGAACTTTAGAACCCTATTAAATACAATGGACGCGAACGTTCGAAATCAAAAGTGCTAATTATAATGGCTAATATGCAAGTTATTGTCCTAAAAAGGGTTTGGGGACCCGGGTCCTGCCCCAGGGGACATGTATCAATGCAAAAAGAAATATAAAAAACGGCCGTTTTTTCGGGAGCGGTGATTTTAATGATGCATAAAGTGAAAAAAAAAAGTGAAATATTCCTTTAAATATCGTACCTGGGGGGGTGTCTAATGTATGCCTGTGAAGTGGAACGTGTTTCCCATGTTTAGAACTGTCTCTGCACAAAATGAAATTTCTAAAGGAAAAAAAGTCATTTAAAACTGCTTGCGGCTTTAATGTAATGTCTGGTCCCGGCAATATGGATGAAAATCATTGAGAAAAATGGCATGGGTACCCCCCCAGCCCACTACCAGCCCCTTTGCGTCTTGTATGGATATTAAGGGGAACCCCGCACCCAAATTAAAAAAAGGCCCTATATACTCTGAACAGCAGTATACAGGCGGTGCAAACAAGACAGGGACTGTAGGTTTGTTCTTAAGTAGAATCTGTTTGTAATTTGGAACAGGTAAATTTTTTTAAGTGTAGCTCCAGCCAAAAATATATTTTTAAGCTTTTTGGAAAACATAGGGAAGGGTTATCACCCCTGTAACATTTGTTTTGCTGTCTGTGCACCTGTTCAGAACATTTCACCTCACTTTCCGTCCCAATGACAAATGTTTTTTGAAAATTTGTTTTTTTTTATTGAAACAAGGATTGGTGATAAAGCATCAGTGGAGAGGAGACACCTCTTTCCCATATTAATTTATACAGGAGAGAATTTCCCTTCCTAGGGGTAGATTTCCTCTCACTTCCTGTTGTCTCCTTCCGTTTGCAAGTAGGAGTCGTCTGTAAGTTGGATGTTTGAAAGAAGGGGCCTGCCGTATACAGAGGGGCAAAAAAGTATTTAGTCAGTCACCAATTGTGCAAGTTCTTCCACTTAAAAAGATGAGAGAGGCCTGTAATTGTTATCATGGGTATACCTCAACTATGAGAGACAAAATGTGGAAACAAATCCAGACAATCACTTTGTCTGATTTGGAAAGATTTTTTTTTGCAAATTATGGTGGAAAATAAGTATTTGGTCAATATCAAAAGTTCATCTCAATACTTTGTTATATATCCTTTGTTAGCAATGACAGAGGTCAAACGTTTTCTGTAAGTCTTCACAAGGTTGTCACACACTGTTGCTGGTATGTTGGCCCATTCCTCCATGCAGATCTCCTCTAGAGCAGTGATGTTTTGGGGCTGTCGCTGAGCAACACGGATTTTCAACTCCCTCCAAAGGTTTTCTATGGGGTTGAGATCTGGAGACTGGCTAGGCAACTCAAGGACCTCGAAATACTTCTCACGAAGCCACTCCTTCGTTGCCCGGGCGGTGTGTTTGGGATCATTGTCATGCTGAAAGACCCAGCCACGTTTCATCTTCAATGCCCTTGCTGATGGGAGGAGGTTTGCACTCAAAATCTCACGATACATGGCCCCATTCATTCTTTCATGTACACGGATCAGTCGTCCTGTTCCCTTTGCAGAGAAACAGCCCCAAAGCATGATGTTGCCACCCTGTGCTTCACAGTAGGTATGGTGTTCTTTGGTTGCAACTCAGCATTCTCTCTCCTCCAAACACGACGAGTTGTGTTTCTACCAAACAATTCTACTTTGGTTTCATCTGACCATATGACATTCTCCCAATCCTCTTCTGGATCATCCAAATGCTTTCTAGCAAACCTCAGACGGGCCCGGACATGTACTGGCTTAAGCAGGGGGACACGTCTGGCACTGCAGGATCTGAGTCCCTGGCGGCGTAGTGTGTTACTGATGGTAGCCTTTGTTACGTTGGTCCCAGCTCTCTGCAGGTCATTCACTAGGTCCCCCCATGTGGTTCTGGGATTTTTGCTCACTGTTCTTGTGATCATTTTGACCCCACGGGGTGAGATCTTGCGTGGAGCCCCAGATCGAGGGAGATTATCAGTGGTCTTGTATGTCTTCCATTTTCTAATTATTGCTCCCACAGTTGATTTCTTCATGCCAAGCTGCTTGCCTATTGCAGATTCAGTCTTCCCAGCCTGGTGCAGGTCTACAATTTTATTTCTGGTGTCCTTCGACAGCTCTTTGGTCTTCACCATAGTGGAGTTTGGAGTGTGACTGTTTGAGGTTGTGGACAGGTGTCTTTTATACTGATAACAAGTTCAAACAGGTGCCATTAATACAGGTTAGACATGTGCATTCCTTTTCGTCCAAATGCATTTTCGTCCGAATTTCAGGTATTTTCGTTATCGTTTTAACAAACGAAAACGAAAGCACAGAATCCGAAAACCGAAAGATCGAACATAAACAAATGCTTTATTTTCGTTTTCGTCGTGACAACAGTTCGATACAGATAGGAGATTCGACGTGACGCTGACAATAGCAATCTGTGTCTATCAAACCTGTGGTCGAATGTGCTTAACCTTAACTCTATTAGTCCAAGA
Organism: Rana muscosa; assembly: GCA_029206835.1. Lineage (NCBI taxonomy): Eukaryota > Metazoa > Chordata > Amphibia > Anura > Ranidae > Rana > Rana muscosa. Next base: position 1,137,414,853 of record CM055122.1, read on the forward strand.
TTATTCTACATAGAGAGAAAAGATTTGACATAGAGAGAAAAGATTTGACATTATAGAGAGAAAAGATTCGACATAGAGAGAAAAGATCACTGCTGGAATTGGGTGGGGGAAGTAAAATAAAAATAATGATGATGATGAATGTTATTGGCTGATTGTAACCAAAGAGGAGGAGCAGTAAAATAGCTAGAACTAACTTGACAATTCAACATGAACGACGAAGATTCGACAAAGCATCGAAAACATACAAACGTTGAATCTGTCATTGAAGGCTTATGGTGTCTGTCGAAAGTTAGAAGATTTGTCGGTGCAGCTAAACTGTACGACGCTGCAATCGTAAATTTCCGGTCAAATGCATCCGCCCATAGGCTATAGAAGAATTCTAATGTTGGTTGACTGGTAATAGTAATTAATAAATATAATTATTACTAGTCATACAACATTAGAATTCTACTATAGCTTGTAGGCAGAACATTCGACCGGAAATGTATGATTGCAGCGTCGTACAGTTTTGCTGCTCCGTCGAATCTTCTTTGAACATTCGACAGACACCATAAGCCTTTAATGACAGATTCGACCTTAATTAATTCAGATTTTCGGACGAATGCAATTTCTAACGAAAAACGAAATAAATAAAAACGAATTTCGGGAGTAACTAAATTAATAATTTTTCGGACGAAAACGAAATTCCGAAACAAAATATTTCAGTGTGCACATCTCTAATACAGGTAATGAGTGGAGGACAGAGGAGCCTCTTAAAGAAGAAGGTACAGGTCTGTGAGAGCCAGAAATCTTGCTTGTTTGTAGGTGACCAAATACTTTTTTTCCACCATAATTTGCAAATAAATTCTTTCCAAATCAGACAATGTGATTGTCTGGATTTGTTTCCACATTTTGTCTCTCATAGTTGAGGTATACCTATGATGACAATTTCAGGCCTCTCTCATCTTTTTAGGTGGGAGAACTTGCACAATTGGTGGCTGACTAAATACTTTTTTGCCCCACTGTATACTCTGCAGAAATTTGGCCCTTAGGTGTTGGTGTTGCCACAACACTGTAAGCCCTCACAGTTACTCCTGGTGGGAGCTGGAACGCCCTGCTGCGAACTATTATATCAAGAATTGTAATTACATGCCATTGTTGAACAGTGGTAGGAAAAATTGGGCCTTTGGTAGTGGTGGTGGTGCTGGTACCACAACACTGTAAGTCCTCACAGTTACTCTTGGTGGGCGCAGGAATGGGCCCAGCTGTATGAAATATTAGATCAAGAATTGTAATTACATGACATTGTTGAACAGTGGTAGGAAAAATTGGGCCTTTGGTGGTGGTGGTGGTGCTGGTGCCACAACACTGTAAGTCCTCACAGTTACTCTTGGTGGGCTCAGGAATGGGCCCAGCTGTGAAATATTAGATCAAGAATTGTAATCACATGCCCCTGTTGAACAGGGGCAGAAAAATTGGGCCTTTGGTGGTGGTGGTGTTGCCACAACACTGTGAGCCCTCACAGTTACTCTTGGTGGGCACAGGAATGGGCCCAGCTGTGAAATATTAGATCAAGAATTGTAATCACATGCCCCTGTTGAACAGTGGCAGAAAAATTGGGCCTTTGGTGGTGGTGGTGGTGGTGTTGCCACAACACTGTAAGCCCTCACAGTTACTCTTGGTGGGTGCAGGAATGGGCCCTGCTGTGAATTATTAGATCAAGAATTGTAAATACATGCCCCTGTTGAACAGGGGCAGAAAAATTGTGCCTTAGGCACTGGTGCCACAACACTGCAACCCCTCACAGATACTGTAGTTGGAGCGCAGCAATGAGCCCTGCTGCAAAGCATTGCATCAAAAATTGTAAATACACGCCCCTGTTAAACAGGGGCTGAAAAATTGGGCCTTAGCCACTGGTGGCGGTGCCCAGAACCAAAAATGTTCTTTCAAGCTATCAGCATAATTATTGAGGAGAAAGAGGATAGTCACTCAGCATAACAGGATAGTCACTCAGCATCAGCATAGGCAGTCTTGAAGGGATCTGACATTTCCCAAAAAATTATTTGGTTACATCAGCATCAGGTGCGTGGTAGCTGGTGGTGATCCAAGACTGATTCATTTTTATGAAGATCAGTCGATCGACCGAGTCGGTGGACAGGCGCACCCTGTGATCGGTTACAAAGCCTCCAGCAGCACTCAATGTGCGTTCCAAAAGAACGCTGGATGCAGGACAGGCCAGTACCTCAATTGCATACTGTGCAAGCTCTGGCCAGTGATCCATCCTCAAGACCCAGTAACCCAGAGGATTTTTGGTGGGAAAGGTGTCCAAGTCTGATCTTGCCCCTAGGTATTCCTGCACCATGTAATCCAGACGCTGGCGATGGTTGCTGGAAGCGATAATACCTTGGGGCTGCGTACTAAAAAATTGTCTGAACGCATCGGTCAGACGGCCACCTTCTTTACAGCTCCTTCTTTGATTGACCGGAACCTCAGCAACACGTTGTCCAGGACCAGGAATTTGTAACCTCCCAGTCTCTGGGAACACGTTGCACAGACTTTTCTGCAAGGAATCCCGAAGATGCTTCATCCTCTGCTCCCTCTGCAACAGCAAGATAAGGTCCACAACCTTAGCCTTGTAACGTGGATCAAGGAGGGTTGCCACCCAGTAATGATCCCTCACCTTGATCGCAAGAATACGAGGATCCTTCCGCAGGCTTTGCAGGATCAGGGAGGCCATGCAGCGTAGGTTTGCTGAGGCATTCGGTGCGGAGTCCTCTGGGTCACTGAGGACGACATGATCCGCAGCCACCTCCTCCCAGCCACGTACAAGTCCATGGGTGTCTTGGGACTGTAATTGATCCCTTGAAGACTGCTGATGCTGAGTGCTAGGCTCCACCTCCATGCTGACACAATAATCCTCCTCCTCCTCCTCCTCCTCGTCCTCTTCCTGTGTGATAGCCGGGCCAGCAGGAACACTGTCTGGATAAAGGGGGTCTTGAGAGGTAAGGAAGTCCTCCTCTTCCTGCCTCTGTTCTGCCTCAAGTGCCCTGTCCATTATGCCATGCAGCGTGTTCTCCAACAGGTGGACAAGAGGGACAGTGTCACTGATGCATGCACTGTCACTGCTCACCATCCTCATGGCCTCCTCAAATGGTGCCAGGACAGTGCATGCATCCCTGATCATGGCCCACTGGCGTGGGGAAAAAAATCCAAGCTCCCCTGACACTGTCCTGGTGCCATATTGCAACAGATACTCATTGATGTCCCTCTGCTGTGTGTGCAGCCGCTGCAGCATGGCCAACATAGAGTTCCACCTGGTGGGCATGTCACAGATTAGGCGGTTCTTGAGCAGGTTGTAATCCTTTTGCAGCCCAGCCAGCCGAGCACTGGCATTATATGACCAGTGGAAATGCCCTCAGAGTTTCCTGGCCTGCTTCAGGACCTCCTGTAAGCCCAGGTACCTGCCCAAGAACCGCTGCACCACCAAGTTAAGGGCGGGAGCCAAACAGGGCACATGGGTCAGTTGTCCCTGTCGGAGGGCGGAGAGGAGGTTGGTGCCATTGTCGGAAACCACCATTCCTGGCTTAAGCTGGCGTGGCATCAACCACCTCTGAGCCTGCCCCTGAAGAGCTGACAGAATCTCTGCCCCAGTGTGGCTCCTGTCCCCCAAGCACACCAGCTCAAGCACCGCATGGCATCTTTTTGCCTGCGTACTAGCGTATCCCCTTGAACACCTACGGAGCACCACTGGTTCCAAGGACAAAGCACAGGTAGAGGCCATGGAGGAAGAAGAAGAGGAGGGGGTGGAGGAGAGAGGTGTATCAGAATCACCAGTAGTAACATTTTGGAGGTGTGAACAACCTCCAACACTACTGCACCTTGTCCTGCATCCTTCCCAGCTGCCAGCAGAGTCACCCAATGCGCCGTGAAAGATAGGTAACATCCCTGTCCATGCCTGCTGGACCATGAGTCAGCGGAAATAAGCACCTTACCGCTGACCGCCCTGTCCAGCGAGGCCAAGACATTGCCTTCCACATGCCGGTAGCGAGCCAGAATTGCCTTCCGTGAGAAAAAGTGGCGTTTGGGAACCTGCCACTGAGGAACCACACATTCCACAAACTCACGGAAGGGGGCAGAGTCTACCAACTGAAAAGACAGCAGTTGAAGTGCTAGCAATTTAGCCAAGCTAGCATTCAACTGCTGGGCATGTGGATGGCTGGGAGCGAACTTCTTTCAGCGGTGCAGCAGCTGGGGCAGGGAAATTTGCCTGGTACAATCGGACGTCGGTGTACCGATAGCAGATTGTCCGCAAGTACTTGGCTGTGACACACCGAATTCTACACCTTCATTCCTCTCAGTGCAGGTTTCAGAGAGGACTGAAGGTATAGTGGGTTTGGAGATCCCAGCTGATGAGGAGCAAGGAGAGGTCTGCTTTGTTCTTTGGTGTGGGTCTTTTAGGTACGCTTGCCAACGGACTGCATGGCAGGTCGACATATGTCTGGTAAAGCACGTGGTGCCCAAGTGGCTGATGTTTTGGCCATGCGAGATACGCTTTAGACACATGTTGCAAATGGCAACGGTGCGATCTGCTGCACACGTCTGAATAAAGGCCCACACCAAAGAACTTTTGGAATAACGTGCAGAGACAGCAGCGCCCTGAACATGCGGAACACTGCGGTGTGATGCAGTCGGTGTGCTGCCCTTAAGCTGGCATCCTGCCTCGTTGGAGATGTGCCTCCTCCTCCTCCTCTCTCCTATCAGGCACCCACGTGGAGTCAGTGACCTCATTATCCCCTCCTTCCTCATCACTGGAGCAAATCTGGCAGTATGCTGCAGCTGGGGGAACATGACTGCCAGATAGCTGTCCTTGTTGGGCACCCCCTCTCTCTGGGCTCACGTTACTACCCCCTTTTTCTGGGCTCACGATACTGCCTTCCTCCAGCTGGGTTCCATCATCGGAGCTTTCAAAACTCTGGGCATCATCCTGGAGCATGTACCCAACACTGTGGTCAAACAGTTCAGGGGACTCCTCAGGATTACATGGTGGGGCTAGGGAAGAAGTGACTGATGCCATTGAGCCGAGGGAAGAGGCCGCTTTGGCAGCTGCTTTGCCAGACAAAGTACCCTCGGCCTGGGTGAGAGAGGACTAGGAGGATGAGGACGGCTTGGTCATCCACTCTACCAAGTCTTGGGCATGTTGCGGTTCAACATGGCCAGCTGCCGAAAAGAAGGACAAGCGTGTCCTACAGCCACGTGCTGATGAGGATGCACCGCGTCCATGACCAGCAACACTGTTGCCTCTAGACACAGAGCCTGCTTGCCCTCTTTTATTGCCTTGTGACTGTGTGCCTCTCCTTGTTTGCCTTCCTGACATACTAATGGCCTGCAGTGAGTTGTAGATGCACAAAGGTGGGATGTATATATATATATATATATATATATATATATATATATACATATATATATCTGTACTGATAATGCAGCTATCAGAATCAACTGCCTTCTGTGGTATTAGTATGGGAAAAGCAGCAATTGTCTTCAGTTAGTTTTAGGTGAAAAATGTGCAGAGAGGGACACAGTACACTAACTGAAAATACTTGCAGCTCTCTGCCTGTGGTTTAATTATGAGAACACCACTATTAGTCACTAACTGTATTCAGGTATGCTTTAGGTGAACGCTATGCAAAGCACACAGTACACTAAGTGAAACACTGACTGTCTGCAGCTAGCACAATCACCTGCCTGTCTGTCACAGTATAGAGAAAACCAGGAACGGATCTAGCTAAACTGAATACAGTGTATAAATATATATACAACACCTAGGATGCATATATATCCTCTACACTAGGGATGAGCTCGGTTTTCGAGTCGAACATACGTTCGACTCGAACATCGGCTGTTCGACCGTTCGGCGATCCTCAAACGATTTGGGCCGTTCGCGCCAAATTCGAGTGACGCGAACGGCCCACAATACACTGCGCCATCGCAGTGCAATCCCGGCGCTGTGATTATCCAAGCATGCACTGTGACCCCGCATGCTTGGCCAATCACAGCGCCGGCAGCTAGGAGAGCCATAATTGGCCACAGGCAGGTTGCCTGTGGCCAATTATAGCTCAGGGGGTTTAGCACACGCCCCACACTATAAAAGGCCGCCAGCCTTGTGTAGTGTGTTCCGGCGCAGGGAAAGAGAAGGATAGGCAGGGACAGTGTTGATATTCTTTGTGCTATTCTTGTGTGCAGGGAGAGAGAAGGATAGGCAGGGAGAGTGTCAGTGTCATATTCTTTGCTAAACCTTGTGTGCAGGGAGAGAGAAGGATAGGCAGGGGACAGTGTCAGTGTCATATTCTTTGCTAAACCTTGTGTGCAGGGAGAGAGAAGGATAGGCAGGGAGAGTGTCAGTGTCATATTCTTTGCTAAACCTTGTGTGCAGGGAGAGAGAAGGATAGGCAGGGAGAGTGTCAGTGTCATATTCTTTGCTAAACCTTGTGTGCAGGGAGAGAGAAGGATAGGCAGGGGACAGTGTCAGTGTCATATTCTTTACTAAACCTTGTGTGCAGGGAGAGAGAAGGATAGGCAGGGAGATTGTCAGTGTCATATTATTTGATAAACCTTGTGTGCAGGGATAGAGAAGGATAGGCAGGGGACAGTGTCAGTGTCATATTCTTTACTAAACCTTGTGTGCAGGGAGAGAGAAGGATAGGCAGGGAGAGTGTCAGTGTCATATTCTTTGATAAACCTTGTGTGCAGGGAGAGAGAAGGATAGGCAGGGGACAGTGTCAGTGTCATTGTTGCTAAGCCTCCTGCACAGTATACACCTGAAGCTAGCCCGTATTGCTGTGTTTTCCTGGTGTGTTACACCAACAGGCATTTGCAGCACTTACAGCGGGCGGAGTGTGCCTCCTGCACATTATACACCTGAAGTTAGCCCGTATTGCTGTGTTTTCCTGGTTTGTTACACCAACAGGCATTTGCAGCACTTACAGCGGGCGGAGTGTGCCTCCTACACATTATACTCCTGAAGTTAGCCCGTATTGCTGTGTTTTCCTGGTGTGGTACACCAACAGGCATTTGCAGCACTTACAGTGGGCGGAGTGTGCCTCCTGCACATTATACACCTGAAGTTAGCCCGTATTGCTGTGTTTTCCTGGTGTGTTACACCAACAGGCATTTGCAGCACTTACAGTGGGCGGAGTGTGCCTCCTGCACATTATACACCTGAAGTTAGCCCGTATTGCTGTGTTTTCCTGGTGTGTTACACCAACAGGCATTTGCAGCACTTACAGCGGGCGGAGTGTGCCTCCTGCACATTATACACCTGAAGTTAGCCCGTATTGCTGTGTTTTCCTGGTGTGTTACACCAACAGGCATTTGCAGCACTTACAGTGGGCGGAGTGTGCCTCCTGCACATTATACACCTGAAGCTAGCCCGTATTGCTGTGTTTTACTGGTGTGTTACACCAACAGGCATTTGCAGCACTTACAGCAGGCGTAGTGTGATTCCTGCAAAATATACTCCTGAAGCTAGGCCTTATTGCTGGTTTTCTCATCTCCCTGCAGGCCATTAGAATGTCTGGAAGGCAAACAAGGAGAGGCAGACAGTCAGGAGCCAATAAAAGAGGGCAAGCAGGCTCTGTGTCTAGAGACAACAGTGCTGGTCGTGGACGCGGTGCATCGCCATCAGCACGTGGCCATGGGACACGCTTGTCCTTCTTTTCGGCAGCTGGACGTGTTGAGCCGCATCATGTCAAAGACTTGGTAGAGTGGATGACCAAGCCCTCCTCATTCTCCTCATCCTCTCTCACCCAGGCTCAGGGTACTGGCAAAGCAGCTGCCAAAGCGTCCTCTTCCCTGGTATCAATGTCATCATCAGTCACTCCTTCCCTAGACCAACCATGTCCTCCTGAGGAGTCCCCCGAACTGTTTGAGCACAGTGTTGGGTACATGCTCCAGGAGGATGCCCAGCATTTTGAAGGGTCTGATGATGATACCCAGCTAGAGGAAGGCAGTAGCGTGAGAGCAGAGAGAGGGGATGCTCAAGAAGGACACCAATCTGGCAGTCATGTTCCAGCAGCTGCAGCATACTGCCAGATTGGCTCCAGTGATGAGGAGGGAGGGGATGATGAGGTCACTGACTCCACAGGGGTGCCTAATAGGAGAGAGGAGGAGGAGGATGAGGAGGAGGCACATCTCCAACGAGGCAGGATGCCCTCGGGGGGCCAGCGTAAGGGCAGCACACTGACGGAATCACACTGCAGAGCTCCACCTGTGCAGGGCGCTGCCTCTGCCCGTTATTCAAAAAGTTCTTTGGTGTGGGCCTTTTTTGAGTCGAGTGCATCAGATCGCACAGCTGCTGTTTGCAACATATGTCTCAAGCGTATATCGCGTGGCCAAAACATCACCCGCTTGGGCACCACATGCTTGAGCAGACATATGTTGACCTGCCATGCAGCTCGTTGGCAAGCCTACCTTAAAGACCCACACCAAAGAACAAAGCGGACCTCTCCTTGCACCACATCAGCTGGGATCTCCAACCCCACTATACCTTCAGTCCTCTCTGAAACCTGCACTGAGAGGAATGAAGGTGTAGAATTAGGTGTGTCACAGCCAAGTACTTGCGGGCACTCTGCTAGCAGTACACCGACGTCCGATTCTAGCAGGCAAATTTCCCTGCCCCAGCTGCTGGACCGTCGAAAGAAGTTCACTCCCAGCCATCCACATGCCCAGCGGTTGAATGCTAGCTTGGCTAAATTGCTAGCGCTTCAACTGCTGCCTTTTCAGTTGGTAGACTCGGCCCCCTTCCGTGAGTTTGTGCAATGTGCGGTTCCTCAGTGGCAGGTTCCCAAACGCCACTTTTTCTCAAGGAAGGCGATTCCGGCTCTCTACCGGCATGTGGAAGGCAATGTCTTGGCCTCGCTAGACAGGGCGGTCAGCGGTAAGATGCATATTACCGCTGACTCATGGTCCAGCAGGCATGGACAGGGACGTTACCTTTCTTTCACGGCCCATTGGGTCACTCTTTTGGCAGCTGGGAAGGATGCAGGACAAGGTGCAGTAGTGTTGGAGGTTGTTCCGCCGCCACGCCTCCAAAATGCTACTACTGGTTGTGACACACCTCTCTCCTCCACCCCCTCCTCTTCTTCTTCCTCCATGGCCTCTTCCTGTGCTTTGTCCTCGGAACCAGCGGTGCTCCATAAGCGTTCAAGGGGCTACGCAAGTACGCAGGCAAAAAGATGCCATGCCGTGTGTAACGAGCCCCTCGCTCGTTTCCACTCTCCCGACACTCCTCTGCTCTACTGGATCATCCGGTGCTCCAGGATTCAAACTACAGCTATGTGCCATTCTAATTCATTTGTGATCGTTCAGAACAAGCACCAGGCAGGCTGTATGTAAGTTCAACAGGAGACTTTTTATTAGAACCAAAATCAAGTCTTATATACAGTAGCAGAGGAGGTAACCAGAACATAAATTAACATGAGCTAATTAACTAAATCCTTTAGACCGCCAAGGTGACTCATAGATATGACCTTTCAGGGTAGACATCCCGTCTCCTCCCTCACCTGCTATACAATACACATTATCATAAGTGCAAACATCACACACTTAGCAGGGTCAATTAGCACAGAGGACAGACAGATGGCTGGAGGTGATGTCTTTAGCATATCCTTAGAGTGAACGTGTGAACGTCCCAACAGTATGAATCAGTCACTCTAATATGGCATATACAGGGTCCCCAGAGTCTGTGTGTCTTGGGGGGGACATGGACCTGAATCCAAAGTAACACCCCCTCAAGGGTCCCCAGGCATACAGCTTACAAAGAGCACCGTTCCCCCAAATGCCAGGGCCCATGGTCGCAAGGCAAGAGGCTTGCATTCAGTCCCCTCCAAAAGCCTCTGTCCCGGCTAGGTCTGTCACACATCTCCCCTTTCGGCAGGAAACTAACATAGGAGGAGACCCCAAATGGGTTGACTCCGAAGTTAGTCCATAGTTCTATTCCCCCAATGCCGGGATCCACACAGTACCCCAAATAAATTGCTCCAAACAGAGCATTACTTACCCAGCCAACCTCTGCCTCTCTCAGAGAACATACCCGCCGCTGGGGAGAGGCCTGGACTGGCCCTTCTCCCTGGAGTCCTGTCAGCCGCTGGAGAGAAGACAGGGTGACTGGGCTCAGTCCGTCATGCTGTTGGGGATCTGGGTCGACTGCCCGGGATCCCTGGGGTATACAAGTGGAGACTGAAGTCCCATCCACTTGTGGTAGGTGAAAATCCCCCAGTGCTTGCAAAGCAAGGCTGACATCCTCCTGTCTCAGTGTCACACCATTTTCTGGGGTTGTGTCAGTGAGGACTGAAGTCCCATCCAATACAACAGGACCTCCCTCTTCTGTTAGTTGAGAGCAGAGGCCCGCGGCACTTCCGCTGGGTTGCTGTGAGTGGAGACCGCAGTCCCATCCACCAATATCTGCTCCTGTGGCAGTTGTGTGCTGATGCCAGTAGCATTCTGCCCTGCTGCCAGTGATTCAGCTGGGAGTAAGAGCTTTACTGCCTCAGCTTGTTGCTGGGGAGAGGGGCCAACTGCCCCGGCTCCCTGAAACTCCACAGTGGTTTCCGGTGCTGGGCAGAGGTGGGTATCACTCTGCCCTGTTGCCAGCACTTCTGCTGGGGACTCCACACCATCTGCTCTGGTTAACTGTTGGGGGGGGAGATGGCCTGCTTCTCCTCCCTGCATCTCTGAAATCCACTGTGAAAGAGTAACCATCGCCTTCTCACCTCGGGCCTCCAAAACTGCCACGGGTGTAGAGCAGGGGTCTGTAGTACTCTGTCCTGCTGCCAGTACTTGGTCAGGCGATGCATAATCCCTAACATCCTCTGAACAGTCCCTTAAGTCCATACCTTCTATAATCTGTGGCTGGGGAGATGAGCCAACTGCCCTAGCTCCCTGGAACTCCATATCATCCACTTCGGCTTTAGGGGTGGCAATCTTCAGATTTTCCACTGCTGATTCTTCAGCCAGGATTTCAGAGTTGTCAACTGGTATTTCCTGATAGTCCCAGGCAAAGGGAGCACCACCCTGCTGCTGAGCAGATTCTAGCAGCTGTCTGTAGGCGACCTCCAGCTCCCATTCCTGAACGGCCAGAAATTCCAAATCTTCCTTTGCCCAGTGCCCTTCCGAGACATTCAGTTTTCGCTCTCTTTCCTCCATTATTTCCTCCAAACGCCACTCCCGATCACTCCCGAAGTCAGGGTCCTTGGACAGCCTCCAATACAACAATCCCAGGCCATTATAGTCAAAGCCTTCCGTGGGGCTGTCATCCGCTGACCACTGGCACTCTTGGGCTACATACCACCGGAGGGCTCTGTAGCTCTCGTCCAACCGCATCTCTGCCCGGATCAGCCTGCTTAACTCAGCTGTCCACTCCTGCTTCGGTTGTTCCCCCAATAACAGCATTCGTACTTCATACTGCGACCAGGACCTTACATGGATGGAGGGGAGAACTTTTCTCTGGTGTTACTGCTCGAGAGCTAGCGCTTTCTTCCAGAGTTTGCAGCGGATTGAATCAGACCATCCCAGCAGGACCTCCTCTGATACTGGTCCTCTATACTGTATCTGCATCTCTCGCAACCTCCTTCCGAATTCCTCTTCCATGGCGGCTGGTTCTTTAGGCGTTGTCTCCGATTGCCGTATTTCCACCATTCTCCGCTCATGTTGCCGCTCTAGTTCTCTCTTTTGTCGCTCTCGTTCTCTCTCTTGTCGGGCATCCTGCAGCTGAATGCCTTCAATGGCTTCCTGTATGGCGGTCTCTGATGGGTTAGCCCCATATAATGCCAACCGCTGCCGCACTCGTTGCTGAAACAAATCTTCAACTGACCGGGGTCCTGCATCATCATCCCTCTGGTCCATCTCGGCTAGCTCCCTGATCAAGGTGGCCTTGTTCTTTGTCCCACTGGTCCCTCCACGGCTCTCAAGTAAGTCTTTCAGTGTGGCTTTCCTGCAGGCTGCATAGCTGGTCATTCACTGTGGTGGTTTGGAGTGTCCCAGTAACTGGAGAGCAAATCCCACCGCTGCCAACCAATTTAACGAGCCCCTTTGCTCGCTCGGTTCCACTCTCCCGACACTCCTCTGCTCTACTGGATCATCCGGTGCTCCAGGATTCAAACTACAGCTATGTGCCATTTTAATCCATTTGTGATGGTTCAGAGCAAACACCAGGCAGGCTGTATGTAAGTTCAACAGGAGACTTTTTATTAGAACCAAAATCAAGTCTTATATACAGTAGCAGAGGAGGTAACCAGAACATAAATTAACATGAGCTAATTAACTAAATCCTTTAGACCGCCAAGGTGACTCATAGATATGACCTTTCAGGGTAGACATCCCGTCTCCTCCCTCACCTGCTATACAATACACATTATCATAAGTGTAAACATCACACACTTAGCAGGGTCAATTAGCACAGAGGACAGACAGATGGCTGGAGGTGATGTCTTTAGCATATCCTTAGAGTGAACGTGTGAATCCTGAATCCAAAGTAACACCCCCTCAAGGGTCCCCAGGCATACAGCTCACAAAGAGCACCATTCCCCCAAATGCCAGGACCCATGGTCGCAAGGCAAGAGGCTTGCATTCAGTCTCCTCCAAAAGCCTCTGTCCCGGCTAGGTCTGTCACACCGTGCTTTCGCTGGTGTGTTTGGGGGACAGGAGCCACACTGGGGCAGAGGTTCTGTCTGCTCTGCAGGGGCAGGATGAGAGGTGGTTGTCGCCACGCCAGCTTAAGCCAGGAATGGTGGTTTGCGACAATGGCATCAACCTCCTCTCCGCCCTCCGACAGGGACAACTGACCCATATGCTGTGTGGCTCACATCCTTAACCTGGTGGTGCAGTGGTTCTTGGGCAGGTACACGGGCTTACAGGATGTCCTGAGGCAGGCCAGGAAAGTCTGTGTGCATTTCCGCAGATCTTATAATGCCAGTGCTCGCCTGGCTGAGCTGCAAAAGGAGTTGAACCTGCCCAAGAACCGCCTTATATGTGACATGCCCACCAGGTGGAACTCAACGTTGGCCATGCTGCAGCGGCTGCACACGCAGCAGAGGGCCATCAATGAGTACCTGTGCGGCACCAGGACAGGGTCAGGGGAGCTCGGTTTTTTTTTCACCACGCCAGTGGGACATGATCAGGGATGCATGCACTGTCCTGGCACCATTTGAGGACGCCACGAGGATGGTGAGCAGTGACAGTGCATGCATCAGTGACACTGTACCTCTTGTCCACCTGTTGGAACATACGCTGCGTGGAATAATGGACAGGGCACTTGAGGCAGAACAGAGGCAGGAAGAGGAGGACTTCCTTGCCTCTCAAGGCCCCCTTTACCCAGACAGTGTTCCTTCTGTCCCACCCATCGCACAGGAAGAGGAGGAGGAGGATTGTGTCAGCATGGAGGTGGAGCCTGGCACTCAGCATCATCAGCATCAGTCTTTTAGGGTTGATTTACAGTCCCAAGAAACCCGTAGACTTGTACGTGGCTGGGAGGAGGTGGCTGCGGATCATGTCGTCCTTAGTGACCCAGAGGACTCCGGACCGAATGCCTCAGCTAACCTACGCTGCATGGCCTCCCTGATCCTGCAAAGTCTGCGGAAGGATCCTCGTATTCTTCGGATCAAGGAGAGGGACCATTACTGGCTGGACACTCTCCTTGATCCACGGTACAAGGGTAAGGTTGCGGACCTTATCTTACCGTCGCAGAGGGAGAAGAGGATGAGACAACTCCGGGAGGCCTTGCAGAAAGGTCTGTGCAATGCGTTCCCAGAGACTGGGAGGTTACAAACTCCTGGTCCTGGACAACGAGTTGCTGAGGCTTCGGTCAGTCAAAGAAGGAGCGGTGGGGAAGGTGGCCGTCTGACTGATGCGTTCAGACGATTCTTTAGTCCGCAGCCCCAAGGTATGATCGGTTCCAGCAACCATCGCCAGCGTCTGATATACATGGTGCAGGAATACCTAGGGGCAAGGTCAGACTTGGACACCTTCCCCACCGAAAATCCTCTGGCTTACTGGGTCTTGAGGATGGATCACTGGCCAGAGCTTGCACAGTATGCAATTGAGCTACTGGCCTGTCCTGCATCCAGCGTTCTTTCAGAACGCACATTCAGTGCTGCTGGAGGATTTGTCACGGATCACAGGGTGCGCCTGTCCACCGACTCGGTTGATCGACTGACCTTCATAAAGATGAACCAGTCTTGGATCACCACCAGCTACCAAACACCTGAAGCTGATATAACAGACTACTTTATTTTCAAATGTCACATCCCTTCAAGACTGATGCTGATGCTGAGAGACTGTCCTGTTATGTTGACTGACTATCCTCCTCCTCCTCAATGATCAGATTGATGATGATAGCTTGGAAGAACATTTTTGTTTCTGGGTGCCGCCACCAGTGGCTAAGGCCCAATTTTTCAGCCCCTGTTTAACAGGGGCATGTAATTACAATTTTTTATGCAATGCTTTGCAGCAGGGCTCATTCCTGCACTCCAACTAGAGTATCTGGGAGAGGTTGCAGTGTCGTGGCACCAGCACCAGTGGCTAAGGCCCAATTTTTCAGCCCCTGTTTAACAGGGGCGTGTTGTTAAAATTTTTTATGCAATGCTTTGCAGCAGGGCTCATTCCTGCACTCCAACTAGAGTATCTGGGAGAGGTTGCAGTGTCGTGGCACCAGCACCAGTGCCTAAGGCCCAATTTTTCAGCCCCTGTTTAACAGGGGCGTGTAATTACGATTTTTGATGCACTACTTTGCAACAGGGCTCATTGCTGTGCTCCAAGTACAGTATCTGTGAAGGGTTACAGTGTTGTGGCACCAGTGCCTAAGGCCCAATTTTTCTGCCCCTGTTTAACAGGGGCATGTAATTACAATTCTTGATCTAATAATTCACAGCAGGGCCCATTCCTGCGCCCACCAAGAGTAACTGTGAGGCCTTACAGTGTTGTGTCAACACCACCACCACCACCACCAAAGGCCCAATTTTTCAGCCCCTGTTCAACAGGGGCATGCAATTACAATTCTTGATCTAATAATTCACAGCAGGGCCCATTCATGCGCCCACCAAGAGTAACTGTGAGGGCTCACAGTGTTGTGGCAACACCAACATGTAAGGGGCAAATTTCAGCAGAGTATATACGGCAGGCGCCTACTTTCAAACATCCAACTTACAAACGACTCCTCCTTGCAAACGGAAGCATACAACAGGAAGTGAGAGGAAATCTACCCCTAGGAAGGCAAATTCTCTCCTGTAAGAGTTAATATGGGAAAAAAAGTGTCTCCTCTCCACTGATGTTTTATCACCAATTCTTGTTTCAATAAAAACCCCAAATTTTCAAAAAACATTTGTCATTAGGACGGCAAGTGAGGTGAACTGTTCTGAACAGGTGCACACTGCACAGACAGCAAAACAAATGTAACAGGGGTGATAACCCTTCCCTATGTTTTCCAAAAAGCTTAAAAATAGATTTTTTGGCTGGAGCTACACTTAAACAATGTACCTGTTCAAAATTACAAACAGATTCTACATAAGAACAAACCTACAGTCCCTGTCTTGTATGCACCGCCTGTTTTTCTTTTGTGTGCGGGGTTCCCCTTAATATCCATACAAGACCCAAAGGGGCTGGTAATGGGCTGGGGTAGGGGTGGGGGGTGAAGGGGTAGCTATGCCATTTTTCTTAAAGATTTTCATCCATATTACCGGGACCAGACATTACATTAAAGCCGCAAGCAGTTTTAAATGGCTTTTTTTCCTTTAGAAATGTAATTTTGTGCAGGGACAGTTCTAAACACGGGAAACACGTGGCACTTCACAGGCATACTTTAGACACCCCCCAGGTACGATATTGAAAGGAATATTTGACTTTTTTTTTTCACTTTATGCATCATTAAAATGACTGCTCCCGAAAAACGGACGTTTTTAAAACTTCTTTTTGCATTGATACATGTCCCCTGGTGCAGAACCCGGGTTCCCAAACCCTTTTTAGGACAATAACATGCATAATAGTCATTATAATTAGCACTTTAGATTTCGAACGTTCGCATCCATTGTATTTAATAGGGTTCTAACGTTCGTGTGAACTTTCGGTACGTTCGCGGGTTCTGGTGCGAACCGAACCCGGGAGTGTTCGGCTCATCACTACTCTACACACTGTAACTGCAGCTAACTGACTTGCCTGCCTGCTACTCAATATAAATGACACAAGTAAAAAATGCGCATGAGTCCAAAGTCACTGATATCTCATAGGTATATCATCAGATGGCACATGTACAAAGGTGTACAGTCAGTGAGCATGGGGTCCAGGCTCCGGGAGTAAAAAAGGGGGAGAGAGGGGTAAAAACAGAGGCTGGAAGGATAATAATAGGGGAAGTCACATGTACAATCTCAGGGCTGCCATTCAAGTAGAAACAGAAACCGTGTTCCAGGGTACTGAAAAGAAAAGCAAGGGAGAGGCGCCTCTGAGTGCAGATGTTTTAAAACAATTTAATAAAGGATAGTGCTACAAGCAACTCACATTTTACATGGTAAAAAACGGGCATTGTACGAATTCCAGTTAGAAGAGGAAGATGTCATCAGATCTGTCATGGAGTACCTCCTCCTGCTGGGGCGCTGTGCTGCTGGTTATCGATTCACCGCTTGTAGATGGTATTATACAGCCGGCGGCGGTGAGGAAATGCAGTGCAAGGCCTTGATGATGGTAGCGAATGGCAGGCGAGGGCCGATGACGTCACTGGCGTGCGACACGTTTTCCGAGCCGGCGTACTGCGTGTAGTGTGGCAGTTGCGCTCCTTTGTCAAGCTAGTGAATGGGTTGGGGGAGCTAGTATTTGATAGACAGGGCAGTGGGCGGAGGGGGGCGGAGGTAGATGAGAGGCGGAGCTGGGGCGGGGGAAGTTGGAAGTGTCAGCAGAGAGAGCTCTAGATTATAAAACCAGATGAGAATGGTAGTATGGGGACAAATTGAGCATGATAGAACAAGAAAAAGAGATGAGAGGCGGGTCTGGGGCGGGGGAGGTTGGAAGTGTCAGCAGAGAGAGCTCTAGATTATAAAACCAGATGAGAATGGTAGTATGGGGACAAATTGAGCATAATAGAACGAGGAAAAGAGATGAAATATAAAAAATATATAAAAACGAAAACGGGGAGAGAGCTAATAACTAATTTGGAAGGGGGGGGGAGGGGGGTAGATGTACAAATGTGTAAATGAGGAAGTATTTCTACACAGGACAACAGGGACCGGCTAGGATAGATGGTAATAATGAGTGATAATGAGAAATAATAAAAAATATAAAATATAATAAATAAATAATAAGGATGATGGATATAAACATAATAGTGGTTATGGAGGGGGGTGGGGCTATTTTAAATATATATATATATATATATGTATGGGAAAAAAGGAAATTACGTTGTATTATATTAGCTAACACACATATTTATGTATATGGGGGGGGGGGGGGAAGAGAGGGGAGGAAAGGAGATGCATATCAGAGAGGGATTAGGTCAACACAGTGACCAGCAAGGGATAGTGTATGTGCATATAAATGCCCATACATACAGATAGAAAAGGTGTAAAGAATGGAACTGTAATGCCTAAAGAAGTATATGATCATGAATGAGGAAAAATATATATATAAAAACATACAATCATGGTGATAAAATTATATGTGCATATATGTATATACACATATACGCATATACAAATGCAAGTACATGATTGGAAATAATAAGAGGTACATAGTTGTAAATTTACAGCATCACAACAATACACAAATATGAAAAATATGAAAAATACACATGGACAGTAACGATAATATAATCAATCAGGGGAGGAGGGGAGGAGAGGGGGGGTTAAAAAGGGGGGGGGGGGAAGGGGGAAAAGGAAGGGAAGGAGGGGTGAAAGGAAAAGGAGAGAAAGGAAGAAAAAGGGGGGGGAGGGAAGAGGGTTATGGAAGAAAGGAGTGGGGGAAGGGTACGGGTGAGGCGAGGGGGGGGTTGTATAGGGGGGAGAAGGTAAGGAAAAGAGGGGGGAGGAAAAGAAAAGGGGGGGGAATGGGTAGGCGGAATGGAGGGGAAGGATAGAGGGAGGTCCACAGGGGGGGGGTTTAGGACTATACTTACACACACCCGCCACCCCCAAGTATCGAAATAACAATATACGATATATGATAACCTGTGAAACACATATAGTATTAGAACTGGGATTACATATTGGCAGGATTAATTTTCACAATATTAAAAATATTGGAAATGTTATCAAGATTGTTAAATTAAAATTAATAATAACAATTATTGTGTAAGAAAGTATTAAAATATTAAAATATTAAAATATATAAAACGTTATAAAGTATTATAAAATGGTGTGTATTTCGATGCTCTCATTGATACCTCCAGGTGAGAGAACATCTAGGCTATAAATCCAATAAGTCTCGCGGGCACATAGTTTCTTGAATCTTTCAGCTGCAGGGAGGGATTTATCGATTTGTTCGATGACCCACACCTGGAGTCCTGCAGTGGATTTTTGGTGGACTTTGGCGAAATGTTTGGGGACACTGTGAGGGTCTATACCACCCTCTATAAATCTGCGGTGTTCCCCAAATCTCTGTCTTAATGGACGTATGGTACGGCCTACGTACATTAAGCCACAAGGGCAACTAAGGCCGTATACCACGAAGTCTGATGAACAGTTGAAGAATTCCCTCAGCTGGTATGTTTTCCCTTTTGTACTGAAACTTTTTTGGCCATGTTGGACAAATTTGCACGTTTTGCAAAGTGCTTTACGGCATTGATACATTCTTGTAATGGGTATGAGAGCCTAGATGTTCTCTCACCTGGAGGTATCAATGAGAGCATCGAAATACACACCATTTTATAATACTTTATAACATTTCATATATTTTAATATTTTAATATTTTCTTACACAATAATTGTTATTATTATTAATCTTAATTTAACAATCTTGATAACATTTCCAATATTTTTAATATTATGAAAATTAATCCTGCCAATATGTAATCCCAGTTCTAATACTATATGTGTTTCACAGGTTATCATATATCGTATATTGTTATTTCGATACTTGGGGGTGGCGGGTGTGTGTAAGTATAGTCCTAAACCCCCCCCCCGTGGACCTCCCTCTATCCTTCCCCTCCATTCCGCCTACCCATTTCCCATTCCCCCCCCTTTTCTTTTCCTCCCCCCTCTTTTCCTTACCTTCCCCCCCCTATAACAACCCCCCCTCGCCTCACCCGTACCCTTCCCCCACTCCTTTCTTCCATAACCCTCTTCCCTCCCCCCCTTTTTCTTCCTTTCTCTCCTTTTCCTTTCACCCCCCCTTCCCTTCCTTTTCCCCCTTCCCCCCCCTTTTTAAACCCCCCTCCCTCTCCTCCCCTCCTCCCCTGATTGATTATATTATCGTTACTGTCCATGTGTATTTTTCATATTTTTCATATTTGTGTAATGTTGTGATGCTGTAAATTTACAACTATGTACCTCTTATTATTTCCAATCATGTACTTGCATTTGTATATGCGTGTATGTGTATATACATATATGCACATATAATTTTATCACCATGATCGTATGTTTTTATATATATATTTTTCCTCATTCATGATCATATACTTCTTTAGGCATTACGGTTCCATTCTTTACACCTTTTCTATCTGTATGTATGGGCATTTATATGCACATACACTATCCCTTGCTGGTCACTGTGTTGACCTAATCCCTCTCTGATATGCATCTCCTTTCCTCCCCTCTCTTTCCCTTCCCCCCCCCCCCATATACATAAATATGTGTGTTAGCTAATATAATACAACGTAATTTCCTTTTTTCCCATACATATATATATATATATATTTAAAATAGCCCCACCCCCCTCCATAACCACTATTATGTTTATATCCATCATCCTTATTATTTATTTATTATATTTTATATTTTTTTATTATTTTTCATTATCACTCATTATTACCATCTATCCTAGCCGGTCCCTGTTGTCCTGTGTAGAAATACTTCCTCATTTACACATTTGTACATCTACCCCCCCCCCCTTCCAAATTAGTTATTAGCTCTCTCCCCGTTTTCGTTTTTATATATTTTTTATATTTCATCTCTTTTCCTTGTTCTATTATGCTCAATTTGTCCCCATACTACCATTCTCATCTGGTTTTATAATCTAGAGCTCTCTCTGCTGACACTTCCAACTTCCCCCGCCCCAGCTCCGCCTCTCATCTACCTCCGCCCCCCTCCGCCCACTGCCCTGTCTATCAAATACTAGCTCCCCCAACCCATTCACTAGCTTGACAAAGGAGCGCGACTGCCACACTACACGCAGTACGCCGGCTCGGGAAACGCGTCGCACGCCAGTGATGTCATCGGCCCTCGCCTGCCATTCGCTACCATCATCAAGGCCTTGCACTGCATTTCCTCACCGCCGCCGGCCGTATAATACCATCTACAAGCGGTGAATCGATAACCAGCAGCACAGCGCCGCAGCAGGAGGAGGTACTCTGTGACAGATCTGATGACATCTTCCTCTTCTAACTGGAATTCGTACAATGCCCGTTTTTTACCATGTAAAATGTGAGTTGCTTGTAGCACTATCCTTTATTAAATTGTTTTAAAACATCTGCACTCAGAGGCGCCTCTCCCTTGCTTTTCTTTTCAATATAAATGACACTGTCTGTCTCTGTAATCTCTCATTAAACAACTCCAACACACTACACGAGGCCGCCGAGCCGGCGGCCTTATATAGTGTGGGGCGTGTACTAAACCCCCTGAGCCATAATTGGCCAAAGCCACCCTGGCTTTGGCCAATTACGGCTCTCCATTTTTTCTGCGCTGTGATTGGCCAAAGCATGCGGGTCATAGTGCATGCTTGGCCAATCATCAGCCAGCAATGCACTGCGATGCCGCAGTGAATTATGGGCCGTGACGCGCCACTCGAATTGGGCGCGAACGGCCTATAATGTTCGCAATTCAGCGAACAGCCGAACAGCCGATGTTCGACTCGAACATGGGTTCGACTCGAACACAAAGCTCATCCCTACTCCTAGGTAGGGGGTGCGCCCACGCTTGCCAGCACAGCAGTACTGTAATCACAGCTCTTTTGTATCAAGAAGGCGTTGTGGCCCAATGCCCAAATTGAGATGCAGTTAGCCGTTGCATAAGAGGCATTTTCCGGATGTCCTCCCTAGTAGCCCGATTTAAAAGTCACCCCAAAAAATATGTTGTATCTGTAGCAGATGTGGAAATAGGCGTGACACCAGCTTTTTGTCCCACCTGTCCTGGCCAACCTGGTCTCTGCTTCAAGGACTGCTTCCGTTGCTACCACACACTAGTGGAGTATTAGTATACCACAGACTAGGGCACACAATTTGTACTCAAGGGTCTCGAAAAATGTTAGATAGTCATTTTGAGAGACCCTGAAATCACAGCCTGGAAAGTTTACAGTTACAATTTTTTTTTTTTTAAAGTAAAAAAAAAAAAAAAATATTTAAAAGTCCAGAAAAAGTTGTTATTTTATTGAGTTAATGTTTTGTTGTTATGGTGTTTTTTGTTAACCATTGCTGTTTTCTTTGTAGGAATGCCATTCAGCTGCAGCACTGATCTGTTTATTCTGACAGCAGCAGGGTGTACTTTCAGAATATCGATATTAGTGTTTGCAGTGCTGCAGGAGGAAATTTCTCATCTGCAGTTAAAAAAAAGAATGTATATACTCAAGCACGAGGGTCTGGGGTGGTCAGTGGGTGGATCGCTTCTAGGTTTTGGCTTAAACATTTTTTCCTGGCAAAGATTTCAATAAAAAAAAATATATGTTGTTTTTTTGAGTTAATGTTCTGTTGTTACTGTGTTTTATTGTTACCGTTGTTGTTTGATTTGCAGGAACGCCAATCAGCTGCAGCACTGATATGTTTATTCTGACAGCAACAGGGTGTTCTCAAAATACGTACATTGGCACTTTCAGCACTGCTGGAGGAGATTTCTTATCCGTAGTTAAAAAAAAGAAAGTATATGACCAAGCATGGGGGCCTGGGGTGGTCAGTGGGCAGATCGCTCCTATGCTTCAGAATATTTATTTTCCACTTTTTTTGCTGAGATTTCTTCATCTACATTGAGTGATGTGAATGGAAGAATCTGTTAGCTTCTCTTTTTTTGTTCAGCTCACAGGCTGCATGAAAAAAATAATTACATGTATGCCCAACATTAGAAGTGGGTGGATGCAGGGTAGTAGAATCTAATGATGGGCATACCACACACTTTTTCTGGCAGAGATTTCTTCATCCACATTGATCAATGTGAATGGAGGAATTTGTTAGGTTCTCTTTTATCGTTCAGCCCACAGGCTGCATGAAAAAAAGAACATTACATGTCCAACGAGGACCAGAAACATACTAGTACGTCACTGGACTTTCAGTGGTTATATCGGTTTGATGCCTGCGGCGGTCGGCTTTCATGTAAAAGCAGTTCTAGCAACTAAAAGGCATGTCATTTTCCAAAAACTTGTGTAAAAAAAAAAATCTTCTCAGCAAATAGCTTGGGGTGTCTACTTCCCAAAAAGTGGTCATTTGTAGGGGGGGGGGGGGTAGGGGGAGTAGGATTGGGGGGATTGTCCTATCCTAGCATTTCAGGGCCCCCTAAAACTGTGATAGGTAGTGAGGAAGTGAAATAAGGAAATTACGCCCTTTGAAAGCCTGAGGGTGGGAATTGGTTTTCGGGCTCCACACGCAGCTAGGCTCCCAAAAAGTCTCACACATATGGTATCCCTATGATCAGGAGAAGTAGCAGAATATGTTTTGGAGTGTAATTCCACACATATACATAGCATGTATAAGAAATATATTATTAAAGTGACAACTTTGTGTAAAAAAGGAAAACATATTTTTGTAATTTTTAAACCGCTAGCCGACCAGCCTCTGCAGTTATACTACGGCAGGTTGGCGCGGCTGCACAAATCACTGTAGCTATACGTCACTCCTTTAAGACGTCATAGCAGGCTCGAGTGCGCCGCCCGCCACATGTCCCCGGAGCCAATGCGCGTGCCCGGCAGGAGCGATGTCCGCCAGGCACCTGTGATCGCTTGTGATAGAGCGGGCATGTGTGTGCGTAAACACACAAATCCCAGTTCTCTCAGGGGATAGGAGACCGATCGTGTGTTCCTACTTAGTAGGAACACGATCGGTCTCCTCCCCCAGTCAGTCCCATCCCCCCTACAGTTATAACACACCTAGGTAACACAGTTGACCCGTTTATCGCCCCCCAGTGTTAACCCCTTCCCTGCCAGTGACATTTATACAGTAATCAGTGGCTATTTTTAGCTCTGATCACTGTACAAATGTCAATGGTCCCAAATAGTATCAAAAGTGTCCGATCTGTCCGCCGCAATGTCGCAGTCCTGATAAAAATCGAAGATCGCCGCCATTACTAGTAAAAAATAATAATAATAAAAATTACATAGCGTATATACTCGCGCATAAGCTGACCTGAATATAAGCCGAGGCACCTAATTTTACCACAAAAAAGGGAAAACGTATTGACTCGAGTATAAGCCTAGGGTGTCCATCTGCATGCCTCACTGTGCCTCACTGTGCCTCACTGTGCCTCACTTTGCATCACTGTGTCCATGTGCATGCCTCACTGTGCCTCACTTTGCCCATGTGCATGCCTCACTCTGCCTCACTGTGCCTCACTTTGCCTCACTGTATCCATGTGCATGCCTCACTGTGCCTCGCTTTACCTCACTGTGTCCATGTGCATACCTCACTGTGCCTCACTGTGCCTCACTTTGCCTCACTGTGTCCATGTGCATGCCTCACTGTGCCTCACTGTGCCCATATTTCTTGCCCAATCCCCCTACCTGATCTACCGGCGCTGTTTCCATCTGCAGCCTTAGGATCTCCTGGTGCTGTGATATATTCAGTCTAGTCGGCGGCCATGCAGTGTAACAAAGTGCCGCCTCCTCCTCGTCCGTGACGGAACACTGACTCGGTTTCCCAGCAGTGAGTCAATGTTCCATCTATCACGGACGAGGACGAGGAGGAGGCATGGCTTTGTTACACTGCACGGCTGTCGACTAGATTGACGTCACAGCGCAGGGAGATCAGGCGCACAAAGCTGCAGATGGACACAGACTCGAGTATAAGCCGAGGGGGGCATTTTCAGCACAAAAAAAAGTGCTGAAAAACTCGGCTTATACTCGAGTATATACGGTAAATCTAGCCCCTATTTTGTAGACGCTATAACTTTTGCACAAACCGATCAATATACGCTTATTGCAATTTATTTTACCAAAAATATGTAGATTATATATAGGCCTAAACTGATGAAGACATTTTTATTTTTTATTTATTTTGGGATATTTATTAAAGCAATAAGTACAGATATTGTGTTCATTTTCAAAATCATCGCTCTTTTTTTCTTTATAGCTCTGATTGTGGAAAAAAAGGACATAATTTTTGTTTGGGTACAACGTTGCACGACCGCGCAATTGTCAGTTAAAGCGATGCAGTGCTGTATCGCAAAAAATTGCCTGGTCAGGAAGGGGGCAAATCCTTCCCAGGCTGAAGTGGTTAAAAACTTGTGTTAAAAAAATAAAATCTTCCATGGGCTCAACATGCCACTGGGGTGTCTACTTTCCAAAACGGGGTCATTTTGTGTACTGTCCTGGCATTTTAGCACCTCAAGAAATGTGGTAGGCAGCCATAAAGTAAAAGCTGTGCAAATCCCAGTATATATACCAGTTTCTAGATGATATAACTTTCAAACAAACCAATTATTATACACTTATTGAGAATTTTTTATTTAAGAAAGACATGTAGCAAGATACATTTTGATCTAAATTCATGACAAAATTTGAGTTTATTGGATATTTATTAGAACAGTAAGAAGAAAATATATGGTCTTTTTTCATTTATATCACAAAAAATGGTGATCAAATGCCACCAAAAGAAAGCTCTATTTGTGTAAAAAACAAATGATATCAATTTTGTTTGGGTATAGCATTGCCTGGCAATAGCCAGTTAAAATACTGCAGTTCCGAATAGCAAAAAATGCCCTGGTTAAGAGGTTAATTAGCAAACTGAAAGGGAAAATTAAAGTGTTTAAAAAGGTGTTAGTAATAAACACCCCCCTATTTGGTTCGCAGCAGAACTCCCGAACAGGGTAAAAGTTCTAACCCAAATGGAAAACCCCATTGAAGTCTTTGGGAGCTGAACAGGAAAAGGTGCTCATTTCGAAGGCTTATATGCAAGTAATTGGCCATAAAAGTTTTGTTTTTTAAATGTTTAAAAACCTTTTTTTAGGACCAGTGATTTTAATGATGCTTAAAGTGCAACAATAAAAATAAAAAATCCTTTAAATATAGTGCCTGGTTGGTCCCCTAAGGCTACTTTCACACTGAGGCGCTGGATGCGCTGGCGGTATAGCGGCGCTTTTTTTAGCGCCGCTATATAAAAAATGTTGCCGCGATTTGCGGGCGCTAGCGGGGGTATTTTAACCCCCGCTAGTGGACGAAAAAGGGTTAAAAACTGCCGCAATAACGCCTCTTTGTGGGGTTTTGCGGGCGTATTGGAGGCGCTACCCCATTGATTTCAATGGGCAGGGGCGCTATAGGAGCGCTATTTTTAGCGCTCCTATTGCGCCTCAAAGATGCGGCTTGCAGGAGTTTTTTGACCCTCCTGCAAGCGCAACGCTCCAGTGTGAAAGCCCTCGGGCTTTCACATTGGATACTATTGAGCGGCTTTTTTTGGGCGCATTGCAGGTGCTATTTTTAGCGCAATAGCGCCTGCAAAGCGCCTCAGTGTGAAAGGGGCCTTAGTCTGCCTGTAAAGTGGGGCATCTGCAACAAACATGACATTTCTAAAGAAAAACAAACGAGTCAAATCACATTTAACCACTTGCTTACTGGGCACTTAAACCCCCCTCCTGCCCAGACCAATTTTCAGCTTTTCAGCGCTCTCACTCTTTGAATGACAATTGCACGGTCATACAACCCTGTACCCACAAATAGAGCTTTCTTTTGGTGGTATCTGATAACCTCTGCGCTTTTTATTTTTTGTAAAAAAAATATAAAAAGACTGTTTTTTTTAACAAAAATACAAAACCGTTTTATATTTTGTTATAAAATTTTGCAAACAGGTAATTTTTCTCCTTCATTGATGTACGCTGACGAGGCTGCACTAATGGGCACTGATAGGCTGCATTGATGGGCACAGATAAGGCGGCACTGATGGGCACTGATAGGTGGCACTGATGGGCACTGATAGGTGGCACTGGTGGGAACTAAGAGGTGACACTGAGAGGTGGCACTGATGGGTGTCACTGAAGGGCATTGATAGGTGGCACTGAGAAGGGGCACTGACAGGTGGCACTGATATCTGGCAGTGATGGGCACTGATGGGTGGCAATGATGGGCACTGGTAGGTTACACTGATAGGCAGCACTGCTAGGTGGCACTGATGAGGCACTTATTGGCACCACTGGTGGGCATTGATAGGTGGCACTTGTGGGCATTGATAGGTGGCACTGTTATGCACTGGTGGGCACTGATTTGTGGCACTATGGGCACTGGCAGGCAGTACTGGTGGGCACAGATGCTGCCTGTGTCTCTTCCTCTTCGGGACCGATGTCCCTTGCACAGAAGCCGTTAATGGGCTTTTTTTTTCTCCTCACACTATCAGCGTGAGGAGGAAAAAAATTATTACCGAGCTTCTGTTAACATCACGTGATCAGCTGTCATTGGCTGACAGCTGATCACGTAGTAAGGTGCTGGGATCTGTGATCACCCGAGATCACCCTGCGGGGGGCGGACGGGGAGTGTGCAAAGGGGAGGACGTCTATTGATGGCCTCCCGGCAAAGTAGATCCGTGCTGTAGCCGTCATTCGGCTATAGCGCAGATCTGAAGGAGTTAAAATGACTTGCAGTTGCAATTGCTGGCAACCAGCTATTGAAAGAAATAAAGAGAAAAACTGCATGGGGTCCACCCAAAATTCATACCATACCCATATCCAAGCATGCAGCCTGGCAGGTCAGGAAAAGGGGGGCACCAAGACCTCTTGGACAATTTCATGCTTCCAACTTTGAAAACATTTGGGATGAATTAGAGTGGAGACTGCGAGCCAGGCCTTCTTGTCCATATCAGTGCCTGACCTCACAAATGTGTTTCTGTAAGAAGGGTCAAACATTCTCATATACACACTCTTAAACCTTATGGACAGCCTTTCCACAAGAGTTGAAGCTGTTATAGCTGCACAGGGCTGGGCCAAATCAATACGACACCTTACGGACTAAGACTGGTGTAGCGGCCTCACCCCCTCTGATATGTCTAGGGGTATTATGTATGTGAGGGTGAGATGCGCTACGGCCCATGTCCTCCCCATGGCAGTGGGTGAGGTGAAGGCCAGTACCAGATATTTTCTTCGGGCCTGTGCGTTTCAGTTAAGGACCAAGTCTTGCTGTGCTGACACTTCCCTTTGCTCCCATTAACCAGAGTACCACACACCGATAAAGCTCCAACTTTTGCTTTATTGTCACACTCACAATAAACAGTGCTTTAGCAGCCAACTGGTTGAGACCCAATAACAGTTCAATACGGTGGGGTGAGCAGGTCGAGGCACTATCCTGATTGTCAGCTAAACCACTGTGGTTTCACCAGCGGTTACTATAGCCATCGGCTAAGAGAGAACTTAGAACTTGTGAGTCTCTACCAGCAACTCAAGAGAATGTAGATAGGAGTACCTTTGCAGCGTTGTGGCCCCTGTCAGGGGAAGATGTCCCTCCAAGGGAGTTACCGGAGGCCCATCCGTCACCGGGTTGATGCTTCTCCAGACTCTCCGGACGGGTGACCTCTCCAGCCTCCTCACCTCAGACATGGGCCCCATCCACCTCAGGGACCCTCGGACTTCTCCACCCTCGCGGGACCCAGTCGAAGTCACCGGGCCCCAGGCCTCTGATTTAGTACCTCACCCCAGGCTGAAGGTGCCTGGGATGGACGTCAACTCTGCTCTGGCCAGGCCTAGGGCACCTGGGCTGAAACTCGGGGCTGCCCGCACCCAGGCCTAAGGTGCCTGGGCGCGTGATGAAGAAGATCCCGAAGACCTCGTGGCAAGGGCGTCTCCCCCCTTTATCTCCTCCATTGACGTCACGGCAGGTTCCCCGCCCTCGCCGTACCATCTCCGGAAAGGGACAAAAAGGACAGCACTGTGGCAGCAAATCTACCTTGAGCCTGCCACCCACAGGCCAAGGAGAATAATACTCCACCCAATCCTCCACGAATACAAATGGTCCAATTCCTCTCATAATTTACACACCTGGATCATACTACCACCCAGGCGTATCCCACCTAAATTTAAAGACCCCGCTACATACTCCCCCTGTGATTTGACGTTGGTCCCCAGCGTCTGGTGCAAACCCATGTCTCCCATGGAGTGGTGACATAAGCCTGACCCCAGAGGCTATCCCTCAAAATCTGAATCCTAATTGTACCAAGACCTGCTCAAGGAAAGGGGAACATAAAACAATAAACTTTTTCATAAAACCCTCTAAGCATGTACACATATACAATCCCTCCCATCACTGTCTAAGAACCACCCCATACTCAGCAGTCTTGACAGATGGATCTCCTGCAGAAGGGAAACAAAAGAACACAACATCCTAGCATATTTGTGTTAGTTTGGAATGAATGGGTCTATCAGCCGAGAGACCCATTCGCTCCAATGAGTAAAGTGATGCAAGTGTAAAAAACAAACAAACACAGCCGTTGCGCAACACTGCCACCTGGTGACAGTGCCACGGTAATGACACTTGGTGAGATCTTCCTTCTTCCTGTGTCCCTACTCTGATTCTACCCCCAAAGTCTCTGTCTTTTGAATTTGTGAAAGAAGAGAGAACAAAACAAAACAGCTCTCATTCCTCCAAAGAGTAAAAAAAAACACACAGGAAAGTCTCCTCTTACAAGTAAAACTTTGGGTCAGGCAAGAACAGGGGCTTCAGGTGCTTATCGAAAACTTCAATCGAAAAGTCAATGTCCTCTCCATCTTTCCGGCAGATAAGCACCTTGTCCGCATGAATATGACGCCCCAACATCCCGTCTGCTCTGCAGTCTCTGAACTTTTTCGACACGGGTGATGAACAGAACAAGTATCGCCGTGCATGAGGCACTTTAAGTTTCTCCCAAACAAACTCATCGTACCATCTCTGTCTCAGGACTTCAACCTCAAACAGTAAGTCTCGGGGCAAGTAAGGATATTCCCATCCGTACTCACGGGCGACCCTCTGACAGAAGAGTCGTTGCAATCGGGCCAAAGGAGGCATTGTGGCCCGCTCACCTTCTCCTGGTTGAACGATAGCCTCCGGATGCCGAGGTACTTTCACTACCTCTGATGGCTTTGCTCTCGGTGCCCGAAATGATGCGCGCTGTGTCCCTGCCAACAAAACGGGTGATGCTGTGGATTGTGGAAGAACAATTGGAGGACTAGGCTTCCTCGTAGACTCCGGAGCTTCCGCCCAGGGCGTGCTATCTCCTATAGACATAGGCGAATCTTGTGGGGCACGTAACACAGGTAATGGGCGTTTGTCCCAGCCCTTATGATGAAAAAGTTTGTCTATTTCACCATCATCTCCACAGTCCGACAGCGATTCTAGGTCGGAAGTGTCATACATTTCCGCGGGAAGGTAGTCTCTAGTAGATGTGGAACTACCCTCCATAGCGGGCTCCACCAACTGTGGACCCCCGACACCTCCAACCACCACCACAGTCCCAGCCCCTGGCTCACCTTGACCTTTCGTAGAACTGGGATGTCCAAGACTCTTCCAACCGGATCCATCCAGGCCCGGCAAGCGACGGGGTGAAGCTCGACCACGACCACGAGACACCTGTACCAGGCCGACTCTCCTCCTCGGAGGTGGGAGCAGGGAATCTGTGGTGACCGAAGCAGCATCCTAGGATTTTTCTTTCTCAGTCTCTGGTTGAGCAGTCACATCGCCCTGGTCAGTGCGTACGGGAACCTCCGCAAAGGCCTGGATCTCCCCTTCCGGAGTAGCGGTACCTGTGAGGCAGTTGAGGCGAAGGGCCCGGGGCCCTACTGTGGATGGCTCCACATCGAATAGGAACTCTCCGCATGCTTTACAACGCCCGAATGGCCCCAGGTGGACCACCAGTCCCGAACATCCGGGACAGATCACGCCGAGGGCCTCCGTGTCTCTGCAAGTGTACAGAGCCAACTGCCCTCGGGGCCTGAGTCTTATCCCCGTGTCTGTAAGGGGATCAGCAAACGTAGTCATCTTCGTGGGGTAGGGAACCGGAATCCACGGGGAGCTTGAGGCCATCCCGACTATCTGCTGCTCCATCACGCACTGACCACGCGCCG
Organism: Rana muscosa; assembly: GCA_029206835.1. Taxonomy (NCBI): domain Eukaryota; kingdom Metazoa; phylum Chordata; class Amphibia; order Anura; family Ranidae; genus Rana; species Rana muscosa. Next base: position 1,137,445,227 of record CM055122.1, read on the forward strand.
AAGTCTCCACGTGAGTTCCTCCACATGGCCAGACTCCTCCCACGACTTGCATGTTTTTGCGGGCTTCCATCAAACTCCGCCCACGAACTGTGTAGTCACGGGGTGCCTCATGGCGCAGTGCAGTAAAAGCCCCCACATGTAGTACGTCACACGGCTGGACTTCTCCCACTTCTCGCTCTTCCGCATGGGCCTTTCCCGTCTTAGGGTCATTTCCACGACTTTGAGCAGGGATGCACTTTGGCCGATCACATGGCCGACCCGCTCGGAACTCCTCCGGGCAGCAAAGTTCAGACACAGCCGTTCTTAATTCCAAGGTCAAAACACACATCATCCCGGACGAGCCCCAACGTGTAGCGGCCTCACCCCCTCTGATATGTCTAGGGGTATTATGTATGTGAGGGTGAGATGCGCTACGGCCCATGTCCTCCCCATGGCAGTGGGTGAGGTGAAGGCCAGTACCAGATATTTTCCTCGAGCCTGTGCGTTTCAGTTAAGGACCAAGTCTTGCTGTGCTGACACTTCCCTTTGCTCCCATTAACCAGAGTACCACACACCGATAAAGGTCCAACTCTTGCTTTATTGTCACACTCACAATAAACAGTGCTTTAGCAGCCAACTGGTTGAGACCCAATAACAGTTCAATACGGTGGGGTGAGCATGTCGAGGCACTATCCTGATTGTCAGCTAAACCACTGTGGTTTCGCCAGCGGTTACTATAGCCATCGGCTAAGAGAGAACTTAGAACTTGTGAGTCTCTACCAGCAACTCAAGAGAATGTAGATAGGAGTACCTTCACTGCGTTGTGGCCCCTGTCAGGGGAAGATGTCCCTCCAAGGGAGTTACCGGAGGCCCATCCGTCACCGGGTTGATGCTGCTCCGGACTCTCCGGACGGGTGACCTCTCCAGCCTCCTCACCTCAGACATGGGCCCCATCCACCTCAGGGACCCTCGGACTTCTCCACCCTCACGGGACCCAGTCAAAGTCACCGGGCCCCAGGCCTCTGATTTAGTACCTCACTCCAGGCTGAAGGTGCCTGGGATGGACGCCAACTTTGCTCCGGCCAGGCCTAGGGCGCCTGGGCCGAAACTCCGGACCGCCCGCACCCAGGCCTAAGGTGCCTGGGCGCGTGATGAAGAAGATCCCGAAGACCTCGTGGCAAGGGCGTCTCCCCCCTTTATCTCCTCCATTGACGTCACGGCAGGTTCCCCGCCCTCGCCGTACCATCTCTGGAAAGGGACAAAAAAGACAGCACTGTGGCAGCAAATCTACCTTGAGCCTGCGGGTACCCCGCCACCCACAGGCCAAGGAGAATAATACACCACCCAATCCTCCACGAATACAAATGGTCCAATTCCTCTCATAATTTACACACCTGGATCATACTACCACCCAGGTGTATCCCACCTAAATTTAAAGACCCCGCTACACTGGGATGCCATTAAAGTTCTTGTATGTGTATAGGCAGGCGTCCCAATACTTTTGGTAACATAGTCTATGTAAACCTTTAGCTTGTAAAACAACCCAGTCAGTTTAAAATAGTGTGTGTGTGTGTATCATTATAAATACCTTTTTACATTATACATTTTTATTTCTTTATAAGTGACCACAATACCTCAGTTGTCATGCTGAATAAAGGGCTAAGAGAGGTAGGAGTGGAGACTGCAGGGCAGAGAAAGAGCAGGACACTGATCTTCCCTTTGATGAGCTCTGCATTGAGAAGTGTCAGCACAAGTCTGACCACTGGATTGCACATAGGCTGTGATCCCATGCAGAATGGAAAGAAGAAAACTGACCACTCTAGGATGGATGTGCTTCCATGTCCCAGTATGGTCAGTTTTAAATAGGAAAGCATGGGGACTGGCAGAATTACTGGAGATTTCACACAAAGGAAGCAATGCAAAGAGAACAGGATACTTTTAATGCAAGTACCTGGTACTGACCACTGGATTGCACATAGGCTGTGATCCCATGCAGAATGGAAAGAAGAAAACTGACCACTCTAGGATGGATGTGCTTCCATGTCCCAGTATTGTCAGTTTTAAATAGGAAAGCATGGGGACTGGCAGAATTACTGGAGATTTCACACAAAGGAAGCAATGCAAAGAGAACAGGATACTTTTAATGCAAGTACCTGGTAACACAGACATATATGTAAAATATGAAATGTTGGGGTAACATACACTTTAAGTCAAGTTGTTAAGTGTTGGTGTATGGTCATTTTATTAATAATAATGTGTTTTTTTTTTTTTTTTTGCAAAAACATATTAACCACCAATCATATGATGTGTTGCTATGACCATTTGTATAGTGACTTTATTGCAATAATATAGAGTTTAGGTTTAGTAACAGCATATGTTTACAGAGGCCCTTCCCCCTCCATTAATATGTAAATAACTGAGACAAGATGTTTTTTGCAGGAAGTTGGTGTATGCAGGAAATGGGTGGGAGGGGCTTGGAGAGGGTTTGTAGAAACATGTGTTTGGACAACAGAGATGTGTTTTGAAAGGACAAAGAGGAAGACATGGCTGCTGGATAACTTTGGAGACGCTTTTGTGAGTTGGACTCTGAGCAAGGAACTATGAAGGACATCTTGACCCCTAAGTTGAGTAACTGTTTAGTTTACTTATGTGTATGTAGCGGGGTCTCCTTTAAGGCCCTATGGACTACGTTACCCAGAACCCCGCTTGGCACCCAGGGTGCATTTGGCCACCGCAGAGACTCATGGGTGGGGCTATAAAAGGAAAGGGCGAGGCTAAGCTCAGCCTCTTTGGACACCGCGCTGCAATCAAGGGGACTCCCTGTGCGTATCTGTTGCAGTGCAAGGCCCGAGGCCTGGGCCTTGCATACCTTCCAAAGAGTCTTCCACCCCACTGCTGAGCCTGGGTGATACCTGACTTCTTTGAGTTGCTGACATCAGTTGGACCAGAGACCTGATCGTTGCAGGCACTGTGTGGGGAAACACAGTGGTGTAAGTCCCGGACTGGGATCGCGTCCGGACGGGTGAGCGAGCATCTGCTCACTTATTTAGCTTGTACTTTGATTAGGCCTAGTGACTGCCTTGGCCCATCGTGCTGTAGTTATTATCCCGCTGGAGACTAGTGGCTGAACTGAGTTGTGTAGTCTCCGGTGAAGTGTTCCTCTTTTATTAACCGTTTATGGATTACAAATACTGTTCCTGAATGTGCACCACCGTTCATCTGCATGCGAAGAGTTGTTCTCACAGAGACTGAGCTTTATCTGAGTCTGGCCTGACCAGGGGTTTAAAACGTTGTTGTTGTGCCACATTGCGCATAGAGAAGATAGCTGCACGTGGCGTGTGATCACTCTGCACTATCACTATTAGTAGGTTTATTGCTGCAGGGCTCTGCATGTATGCTATGTGTTATGTTTAACCTATACCTTTATACCTAAGTAAATCAGATATAGTTGTTTACCAATCCTGACTCAGTGTTTATCATTGCATATTAACTGCCTATCCTGCTGTGAGATTGTGTATAACCAGGTATAGAATTTATGAAGGAAACATTCCCTAGACTAACTGTGCCATAGAAGGTTGAGTAGATTGCCGGGGGTTGGCGTGTTATATACAGGGCCCGAACTAACTGAAAACCTGCGGCTCTCTTAACTGGGGGTAGCGCTACATGTACATATTGTACATGCTTATATTTGTAGGCATATTTTGTAAGCTATAAGTTGTGTTGTATTGTGCATCCAACAGTTTGTATGTGCAGATTTTTCCCTGTTTAGTAAAGCATTGATACACTCCAGAAGTCTAAGCTTCCTTGGTTTTACCACAAGAGCTTAATAGATAGATGGAACGCTTTACATATGAGAATACTGCAACTTTGCTATCTGCTACATGCCCATACGTCTTTTATCTTTAAAGGCAAAAGTTCTAACAAAAAATTGAGTACTTTAATGTAGCATAATCATGAGTATATAGCAGAATGTTTAAACTTCATTATAATGTCTGAAAAAAAATGGCTTGCAACAAAAGTTTTTTCAGGCCTCTCTAATATTGAGAAAATGTAGACATGTTGTTCTATAAGTGCTTGCTCATTTTGTTGCTTTTTGACAAGCAAGCAGCATCAAAAATCAACATGACAGATGTAAAGTCAAGCTTGACATGACAGTAGCCTGTAAGCTACCAGATGCAGTTTACTGCTATAAAAAAAGAGCACCACATATGTCAAAGTCAATTAAAGTAGTATATTACAAGTTATTTGTGTCCTACATGTCATGAATCCTAAAGCCTCGTACACACGACCGAGTTTCTCGTAAAAAAACGACAAGAAAACTGCCGAGAGAGCTTTCTTGCCGAGAAAACCGTTCGTGTGTATGGTTTCTCGTTGAGAAAACTGCTGGGAATCTCGACGAGAAAGTAGAGAACCTGCTCTCTATTTTCTCATCAGGATTCTCGTTTTCTCGTCGGGTTTCTCGTCGGCCTGTTTTGCGACGAGAAAACCAGTCGTGTGTATGCTTTTCCCAGTCTTAAAAAATTGCGCATGCTCAGAATCAAGTATGAGACGGGAGCGCTCCTTCTGGTAAAACTAGCGTTCGTAATGGAGATAGCACATTCGTCATGCTGAACTGAAAAGCACAAGGCTGAAAAGCGCGAATCATCTCTCACCAAATTTTTTACTAACACGCGATAACACAAGATCAGCAAAAACAGCCCAAGGGGTGGCGCCATTGGAATCGAACTTCCCCTTTATACTGCCGTCGTACTGCTGTACGTGACCACGCAGAACAATGACGAGATTTGGAATTGACAGTGTGTATGCAAGGAAAGCTTGACAAGAAGCTCGTCAAGCTTGACAAGAATCTCGTCGAGAAAATCGACAGGTTTTTTACGACGAGAAACTCGGTCGTGTCACGTGTACGAGGCTTTAGTGTTGTGGTGCATTCAGGATGGAGACATGACAAGAGTTTGAAACAGAGTAGTGAGAAATTACTTTTATTAACATGGGATAAAAGCATACATGTTTTATGTTGTCCGGGGGACCTACGGCCGGGGAGCACCGATTTTTCAAAGCCGGGAACCCTTCCATAGACTCCCATGTTAAACGTCAGTCTAGTCATGGACACAGTGAGGCATGGGCACAGTGAGGCATGCACATGGACACAGTGAGGCAAAGTGAGGCATGCAGATGGACACCCTATACTCGAGTCAATACGTTTTCCCATTTTTTTGTGGTAAAATTAGGTGCCTCGGCTTATATTCGGGTTAACTTATACTCGAGTATATACGGTATATCTTAATCATCTTTAAATAGTCATAAATTATCATTGCACTACAGGGAGACTGTCAGGATGGTCAAAAGACATTTTATTCTCAAGGACCTTTGAAATGCACAATTCCTTTTTTTAAATATTGATTGTTGAGAGATTTTCTGTACAAAACAGAAAAATTACTACTTACATCTATTCATATATGCTACATTGTCATACTTTAATGCATGATACATGTACAGTTTAATGCATAGCAAAAAAGGTCCAAGGAACAAATCCAAGAGAATTACAAGCTCTACTTACCGGCCAGCCTGCGACCAACCAGGATAACCTGTCCAACAGTATGCGTTTAAAATAGGGGTTTAGTTGCACAAATTTGCAAATGCATGCGTAAGCTACAGTACAGAGCCCCGCCAAGGCACCCTGGTATCTGTAGTCCTATCTCTAACTTATAAGAGGCTCCACAGTGGAAGCACATGCACATGCTTGGAATTCTCCTTGGATTTTTTCCTTGGTCCTTTTTTGTTATGCACAAGGATGAGCTTTATGTTCGCCCGTTCGGCGAACAATTTGGGGTGTTCGCGGAAAATTCGAAAAGCCACGGAACACCCTTTAAAAGTCTATGGGAAAAATCTAAAGTGCTAATTTTAAAGGTTAATATGCAAGTTATTGTCATAAAAAGTGTTTGGGGACCCGGGTCCTGCCCCGGGGACATGTATCAATGCAAAAAAAAGTTTTAAAAACGGCCGTTTTTTCGGGAGCAGTGATTTTAATAATGCTTAAAGTGAAATATTCCTTTGAAATTCTAAAGTATGCTTGTAAAGTAGCGCATGTTTGCTGTGTTTAGAATTGTCCCTGCACAAAATGTTATTTCTGAAGGGAAAAAAAGTCATTTAAAACTACTCGCGACTATAATGAATTGTCGGGTCCCCGGCAATACAGAGAAAAGTCATTGAAAAAAACGGCAGGGCCCCCCCCCCCCCCCCCGCAGTCCATAAATATTAAGTGGAACCCCTGCCGTTTTTTTCAATGACTTTTATCTGTATTGACGGACCCGACAATTCATTAATAGATGCAAGTAGTTTTAACCTCTTCGCGCCCAGCATCCGACTTTAAGCGGCCACAATGTGGCGCTACAATGCCGGGAGGCCGTCATTATACGGCCTCCCCTTTCCTCGTTCCCGCGCGCGCTCCCGAGTGTGCATCGGGAAACTTCTGTGCTGGCCGTGTCCCTTGGACACAGCCAATCACAGATCGCTGTAAATAGCCAATCACAGTGGCTATTTACAGCGCAATCGGCATGCCCATTGAGAGATGATCTCAAATGTAAACATATGAGATCATCTCTCATTGCGGGCTCTCCCTTCTCACACAGACACCGCGTGTGAGGAGGGAGAGCGATCTGTGAGTGTGAGTTACACACAGCTTCTTTCAGTGCCCAATCAGTGCCCAATAAGTGCCCAGCGAAAACACAGTGAAAACAGTGAAAACACAGTGCCCACCTGTGCCATCTGTGCCCACCTGTGCCATCTGTGCCCACCTGTGCCACCTGTGCCACCTGTGATCAGTGCCCATCTGTGCTGCCTCAGTGCACATCTGTGCAATACGTGCTCATCAGTGCCCACCTGTGCCACCTCATCAGTGCCCACATGTGCCACCTCATCCGTGCCCACCTGTGCCACCTCATCCGTGCCCACCTGTGCAATCAGTGCACATCTGTTCCACCTCATCAATATGCATCTGTGCCACCTCATCTGTGCCGCCTCATTAGTGCAATCTGTGCCACCTCATTAGTGCCATCTGTGCCACCTCATTAGTACCATCTGTGCCGCCTCATTAGTGCCATCTGTTCCGCCTCAGTGCCATCTTTGCCATCAATAAGTGCACATCTGTGCTGCCTCATCAGTGTACATCTGTTCCACCACCTCAGTACCCATCTGTGCCACCATCTCAGTACCCATCTGTGCCACCTCAGTACCCATCTGTGCCACCTCAGTACCCATCTGTGCCATCTGTGCCGCCTCATTAGTGCCCATCTGTGCCGCCTCATTAGTGCACATCTGTGCAATCAATCAGGGCCCATCTGTGCCACACACCTGTGAAGTCGCATCACCACCGCCAGCAACCAAAAGATGTCAAAAAGGTGTTTTACCGCCGAGGAGGCATACCAAATTCTTTCCACGCCTGACAAGAGCAACGGGGAGCTCTCTTTTTCAGATTCCGATTCAGGTTATGAGTCGGACGTAAACTATGAGCCAGTCTTCAGTAGTGGAACAGAGGCAGCCTCAGAGGAGGAAGATAGTCGGCCCGCCATAAGAAGGCGCTTTGGTGAGGCAGCAGTAGCATCCACCAGCACCGCAGTGCCATCCACCAGCACCGCAGTGCCATCCACCAGCACTGCAGTGCCTTGGCAAGAAAGGCCAAGGACCCATGCCGGTCTTCCCTATGCCCTCCAGAACCCCTTGTGGCTTCCTCCTAATTCAGGAGAAGCCAACATTCCCCCTTTCACTGCCCAGCCAGGAGTCCAGGCGAACACGGACAATTTTTCCCCAATCAATTTTTTCAATCTAATTTTTACCGAGGACATGCTATCCAACATTGTCACCCAGTGCAACCTATATGCCCAGCAATTTATAAGTAATCCTACATCATATTATGCCCGTCCCTTCGAGTGGAGAGACCTAACGGTGGAGGAGTTGAAGGTTTTTTTAGGCCTCACATTTTGCATGGGACTCAACCCAAAAAACACTTTTCGTTCCTTTTGGTCCAAACGTCCCATCTACCATATGCCAATCTTCTCCACAGCAATGCCCAGAACCAGGTACCTCATGATCATGAGGTTTCTCCACTTCAACGATAATACCCAGTGCCCTTCCCGAAATCACCCAAATTATCACAGGCTTTTCAAAATTCGGCCCTTACTAAATTATTTTTTAGAAGTATTCCCCCAGTTATATACCCCGGACCAACACATATGTGTGGATGAGTCCCTTGTTAAATTTAGTGGCAGGCTTAAAATAAAGCAATTTATCCCCAGCAAAAGGGTCCGCTATGGGGTGAAGGTGTACAAGCTATGTGACCGAGTCACAGGGTACCTGTATGGCTTCTTAGTGTACGAAGGGAAGGACACCCAGCTGCATCCCCCCAATTGCCCAGACTACTTGGGATCAAGCGGGAAAGTTGTTTGGCAACTCATCAACACCCTACTGGACAAAGGCTACCATTTATACGTAGATAACTTTTATACATCTCTTCCCCTGTTTCGCAACCTTCACCTGAAGAAGACGCCAGCATGTGGCACGGTCAGAAAGAACCGGAAGTGCTTTCCTCAAAGTCTTCTAAGTAAGAATATGAGCAGAGGAGAGTTGGCAAGTCTGCGAAACCAGGAGGTTCAGGCAGTGAAGTGGAAGGACAGAAGGGATGTATACATGTTATCTTCCATCCACAACGATACCTTCATGGAAATCCCCAGAAGGAATGGCACCACCATCCAAAAGCCCACATGCATCCAAGACTACAATTCGTTCATAGGGGGAGTCGACTTTAACGACCAAATGCTGGAACCCTATCTTGCCACAAGACGGACATACCATTGGTATAAAAAAGTAGCAATTTATTTTTTTCATTTGGCCATATATAACTCTTATATTATTTACCACAAGTCCACCCAAAACCCCCTACTCTTCCTTGGCTACCAGGAGGAAATCACCACTGCCCTGATATTCCAGAATGGCCCACCCCAAAACATCTGATCAGATGTTCTAAGTCGACTCTCCGAACGTCACTTTCCCGATAAAGTCCCTCCCACAGCAACAGGTCGACGAGGTCAAAAAAAATGTAAGGTGTGTGCCAGTGGAGGAGTCAGACGAGACACAGTTTATTATTGTGCAGAGTGTCCTTCCCAACCAGGCCTCTGTGTAATTGACTGCTTTCGCCGTTACCATACTTCACTAAATTATTAGTGAAGTATGGTAAACATAATCCTCATTGCCTGCCTTCACACCCCTTATGCTACTGCCTGCTCTGTAACTGACCCTGGCTTGTTATTCGACCACGCTTCTGCCTAACGATACTGTACTACCTCTGCCTGATCTGGAACTGACCCTGGACTGTTATTCGAACATGCTTCTGCCTAACGATTCTGTAATACCTCTGCCTGATCTGGAACTGACCTTGGACTGTTTGACCATGCTTTTTGCCTGCCTCTTGGATTGATCTTGTACCCTGCTACTGGACAAGTGGGATTCAACACAGGGGTCTCACATATGTGAGGGGCTTCAGAAAAGTTTTTCTGGATGAAGAAAACAATTTTTTTTAGTTTTCTCATCATAGATTTGGGTCTGGAGACTCAGAGGCTTCAAAGAGATTTGGGTGGGAGAAGCCTCTACCCCTGTCCCCATTCTGTCCTGAACAAGGCCCTACTTCTGCCTGCTGCCTGTAGGACCTATGTCATCATGCCTCTGCCTGTCGCATGAACTGACCACACCACATGGACCTGCCTACTACCAGGACTAATATTTTTGGCACTGCTGACAATATCTCTGCCTGCACTGACCCTGGACTGTTTATGGACAGTATCCCTGCCTGCTGCCTGGACAATTGTGTATGCCATTGCTGACGAAGTCCCTGCCTGCTGCCTGGACCAGTGCTATCCTGCTGTGTAGAACTGTGCTAGTAAAACCACAGGTAATCTTTTGTTTACGCTTTGCTCAGCATAATGTATTTTAGGGTGTAATTCTTGGTATGTGCATGCTATGTGTTCCTAGAACATCTGATGGTGTTCCTTGCATGTTGGGCCTCTGTATGTGGACAGGCTGTGTAAAAGTCCCACACATTTGGTATCGCCATACTCAGGAGAAGTAGCAGAATGTATTTTGGGGTGTCATTTTTGCTATGTAAATGCTATGTGTTGGAGATATCTTATGAACTGACAACTTTGTGTAAAAAAAATGCGTTTTCATTTTTTTCCACATTTTCCAAATACTTCTGGAAAAAAATGAACCATTCAAAAGACTCATTATGCCTCATAGATTATACGTTGAGGTGTTAGCTTTCCAAAATGGGGTCATTTTGTGGGTGTTTCCATTGTCCTGGTGCTCCAGGGCCTTCAAAACTATAATAGGTGGTTGAGAAATGAGGTGTAATTTATGCGCCTAGAACGCCTAAAGGTGCTACTTCAATGTAGGTCCTCTGTATGTGGACAGGCTGTGTAAAAGTCCCACACATGTGGTATCGCCATACTCAGGAGTAGTAGTAGAATGTATTTTGGGGTTTCATTTTTGCTATGTATAAATGGACAACTTTGCGTTAAAAAATGCTTTTTCATTTTTTTTCCACATATTCCAAAAACTTCTGGAAAAAAATGAACCGTTCAAAAGACTCATTATGCCTCATAGATTATACGTTGGGGTGTTTGCTTTCCAAAATGGGGTCATTTTGTGGGTGTTTCCATCGTCCTGGTGCTCCAGGGCCTTCAAAAGTGTAATAGGTAGTCAACTAGTTAGATGTGTAATTTATGCTCCTAGAACACCTGATGGTGCTCCCTGCATGTTGGGCCTCTGTATGTGGCCAGGCAGTAAAAAATTCCCACACATGTGGTATCGTAATACTCAGGAGGAGTAGCAGAATGTATTTTGGGGTGTCATTTGTGGTATGCACATGCCATGTGAGAGAAATAAGCTATTGCAATAACAATTTTGAGGAGAAAAAAAAAATACGTAATTTTGCAAAGAATCGTGGGAAAAAATTACAACTTCAAATAACTCACCATGCCTCTTACTAAATACCTTGAAATGTCTACTTTCCAAAAAGGGGTTATTTGGGGGGCATTTGTACTTTCCTGGCTTGTTAGGGTCTCAAGAAATGAGATAGGCCGCCAGTACATCAGATGTGATAATTGTTTTATGATTTGCACTATAGCTTGTAGACTCTAAAACTTTCACACAGACCAAATAATTTCCAAAAATTTGAGGTTATTTTTATCAAAGATATGTAGCAGTATAAATTGTGGCCAAAATTTATGAAGAAAAATAAATAATTTTCAAAATTTTATAACAGAAACTAAGAAAAATTTGTTTTTTTTTCAAAATTTTCGTTCTTTTTTCATTTATAGCGCAAAAAATAAAAAACCCAGAGGTGATCAAATACCACCAAAAGAAAGCTCTATTTGTATGAAAAAAGTCCAAAAAAATAATTTGGGTACAGTGTTGCATGACTGAGTAATTGTCATTCAAAGTGTGACAGCACTGAAAGCTGAAAATTGGTCTGGGCAGGAGGGGTGTTTAAGTGCCCAGTAAGCAAGTGGTTAAATTACTTTTTTTTCCTTCAAAAATTACATTTTGCACAGGGAACCAAAATAAAAAAAAAAATGTGGAGGTCCCCCCAAAATTCCATTACCAGGCCCTTCAGTTCTGGTATGGATATTAAGGGGAACCCCACACCAAAATAAAAAAAATGGCGTGGGGTCCCCCCAAAAATCCATACCAGACCCTTATCCGAGCACTATGTCCCGCAGTTATCCGATGTTCAGCGATGCTGCAGTCTCAGTCTCCACTCCACACGAAACCCCCATGACGTAAGAGGGGCGGGGTCACCTGTCATAGGGTAAGCCAAGGCTTTCCCTGGCAAGCGGGGAATACCCAATGATGTGACGTCACGGGGAGGGGTCACTCGCCTACGTCATAGGGTATTCCCCGGGAAGCGGGGAAAGCCGGGGCTTACCCTATGATGTGACAGGGGAACCCAGCCCCCTCTTACGTCATGGGGGTTTAGAGTGGAGACTGGAGGAGACTGCAGCATCGCTGGACATCGGATCACTGCGGGACATAGAGAACAACGCTGGACAGACTGGATTACATCGCTGGAATGTTTTTTTGTTTTTTTTTTAATTAAGGACTTATTCCAACTGTGTCTGTGTTTTTTTATTTTTTATTTTTACACTTTCTTAGTGAAATGGTAGGGGTACAATGTACCCGTTACCAATTCACACAGGGGGGCTGGAATCTGGGGTCCCCTTTGTTAAAGGGGGCTTCCAGATTCCGATAAGCCCCCTGCCCGCAGACCCCCACAACCACCATGCAAGGGTTGCGGGGATGAGGCCCTTGTCCCAATCAACCCCCCCCCATGTTGAGGGCATGTGGCCTGGTACGGTTCAGGAGGGGGGGTGCTCTCTCATCCCCCCCTCTTTTCCTGTGGCCTGCCAGGTTGCGTGCTCAGATAAGGGTCTGGTATAGATTTTTGGGGGGACCCCATGCCATTTTTATTTTAATTTTGGTGCGGGGCTCCCCTTAAAATCCATACCAGACCTGAAGGGCCTGGTAATGGAATTTTGGGGGGACCCCCACGCATTTCAAAAAAAAAAATTTGGTTCCCTGCGCAAAATGTCATTTTTGAAGGAAAAAAAGTCATTTAAAACTACTCGCATCTATTAATGAATTGTCGGGTCCGGCAATACAAATAAAAGTCATTGAAAAAAATGGCAGGGGTTCCCCTTAATATTCATACCATACCCAAAGGGACTGGTAATGGACTGCGGGGGGGGACCCCTGCCGTTTTTTTCAAGTGTACAAGTAAACAAAAACATCTGTCAGTGTACAACTGCACAAAAACTGTTAGTGTACCAGTGTCCCACTAATAAATACAAATGTAAAGCGCCCCTGTGCTTGTGTACAAAGGTGAACGCACATGTTGGTCCCGTACGCATACGTAAATGGCAATTACACCACACGTGAGGTATCACCATGAACATCAAAGCAATAGCACCAGACCTCCTGTGTAACTCTAAACTGGTAAACAATAAAGGCTTATAAAGTGTTGCCTATGCAGATTTTTAAATACCGAAGTTTGGCGCCATTTCTCAAGCGTGCGCAATTTTAAAGAGTGACATGTTTGGTATCTATTTACCCTGCGCGACACCATAGATTTGGATCTTATATTGTCTCTGTGTGCATTGAAATTCATTATAATGTATTTATGTGTAAAGCCTTGTACACACAATCGGATTTCCTATGGATTTTTCCATTGGTAATCCGATGAAGCTGACTTCCATCAGTCTTGCCTACACACCATCAGTCAAAAAAACGATCGTCCAAAACGCTGTGACGTAGAACACTACGACAAGCCGAGAAAAATTAAGTTCAATGCTTCTGAGCATGCGTCGACTTGATTCTGAGCATGCGTGGGTTTTTTGTCCGATGGAGTTCCACACAGAATTTGCTATCGTTTTTTTTTTCCATCGGATAAATTTAAAACATATTCTATTTTTTCTCACCAATGGAAAAAAGACCTATGGGGCCCATACACGATCGGTTTGTCCAATGAAAAAAGTCCATTGTGTGTACGCGGCTTTAGTGTGTAAAATTGCATTTGAAAAACTGCTGTGCAAATACCGTGTAACATAAACATGTGCAAAACCCACCATTTTATTCTCTAGGGCTTCTGATACAAAAATATATAATGTTTGGGGGTTCTAAGTAATTTTCAAGCAAAAATATTTATTTTTACTTGTAAAAGAAAAGTACAAGAAGAAGGGCTGGTCTTAAAGTGGATAATACCTGAAGTTACTCAGTGGACGTTAGGCCTCTCTATGTGGCTAGGCTGTTAAAAAGTCTCACACATGTGGTATTGCCATACTCAGAAGGAGTAGCAGAATGTGTGTTGGGGTGTGGTTGCAAATATGCCTATGCCATGTGTGAGAAATAACTTGTTAATATAAAATTTTGGTGAAAAAAAAGCCTCTGAGCAGTGTGGACAGAGCTCACAGCCAGGCATATTTTTTTCTAAACAGCTACACGGTGGGAGTCAGGAGAATAACTGATTTGTGGACAGGATTTGGGAGTCCCCGCCCGCTCACCTCGCTCCCCCCGCAGTTTCTTCCAGCCCTAGTGTTGTGGAATTCCAGGCTGCTGTTTAGAGAGCATACAGCCTATAATTCCTGTGCTATCTAAGCACACATCAGATTTCATCTTTTTGCAATAATGCTATCTTTAGCCTAAGTTTGCTAAAATCCACTCACCGTTCATTCCATCATTCATCCAAGAAAGGCAGCACCACAAAAGCTTATCTTCTTATCAGGCCATTCCAGCAAAGACTGTTCAGCCGACGCCTAATCATAGGCTTTTATTAAACTCAAAAGATCTCAAGACAGGAGGTGATTGGTTGCAGCAACCAGTCACCTCCCCCCATGGGCGGGAACATCACAGGATGTTCCTTCCACATGAGAATGACAATACCTGGACATTCCTTCCAACAGGAGATGTCATACATGAATACAATAACGTAGGATGGCTAAAGTTACCGTTGATAGGAATTCTTATTCTGCGCTATTCCATAGAATAACGCATATTAAGATTATACTATTATTGAATGGGGGAGGGAGGCTATCTGCAGATGCGCACTACGAACTCCAACCAATGTTGATCAGACACAGCAGAGACAAGAGTACGCATCTGCTCATAACCAATGATGTTGTTGCAGAGCGAGCATATCCCCTCCTTAACGATCGTCCATGCTAATGCACAGAGGGCCCCCGTTGGCGGACATATCCGCACCCTGCAAACATCACACTCCAACCTCAAAACGTTTTCCCCTATCAGACGGGATTCAACCAGCCTCAGACTACCCCAATCAGCTCTTTTAGAGCGGGTTGCGGAAGTACTAACACTGGGTGACACTATGACAATACATATTAAATACATCTCCATAAAAATCTCCACAACACTAGTTACCCAGCTCTGTAGTGCCCAGGAGGAAGGGAGAGGACCAGACGTACCAGCAGTGCACAGCTGGTCCCACAGCTGGTCCTGGGCTCCCAGCTCCAGAGGAACCACCTGCAGGACCAGCACTGCACCCTGGGACCTAGATAGAAGAAGCTGTGCAGACCAGGTACTGGGAGGACTAACATTTATGGGCACTTTTGAGGTTGCGTTTATGGGCACTGGTGTGGCTGCACTGATGGGCACTGATGTGGCTGCACTCATGGGCACTGGTGTGGCTGCACTGATGGGCACTGGTGTGGCTGCACTGATGGGCACTGGTGTGGCTGCACTGATAGGCACTAATGTGGCTGCATTAATAGGCACTGGTGTGGCTACATTAATGGGCACTGATCAGGCTGCATTAATTTGCACTGGTGTGACTGGGCTGATGGGCACTGGTGAGGCTGCATTAATGGGCACTGGTGAGGCTGCGCTGATGGGCACTGGTGAGGCTGCGCTGATGGGCACTGGTGAGGCTGCGCTGATGGGCACTGGTGTGGCTGCGCTGATGGGCACTGGTGTGGCTGTGCTGATGGGCACTGATCAGGCTGCATTATTGGGCACTGGTGTGGCTGAGCTGATGGGCACTGATCAGGCTGCATTAATGGGCACTAATGAGTCTGCGTTAATGGGCACTGGTGTGGCAGCATTAATGGGCACTGGTGGGGCTGCACTGATGGACACTGATCAGGCTGCATTAATGGGCACTGGTGTTGCTGTGCTGATGGGCACTGATCAGGCTGCATTAATGGGCACTGGTGTGGCAGTATTAATGGGTACTGGTATGGCTGCGCTGATGGGCAATGGTGTGGTTGCATTAATGGGCATTGGTGTGGCTGCGCTGATGGTCAATGATCAGGCTGCATTCATGGGCACTGGTGTTGCTGTGCTGATGGGCACTGATCAGGCTGCATTAATTGGCACTGGTGTGGCAGTATTAATTGGTACTGGTATGGCTGTGCCGATGGGCACTGGTGTGGCTGTGCTGATGGGCACTGGTGGGGCTGCGCTGATGAGCACTAATAAGGCTGCATTAATGGGCACTGGTGTGGCTGCATTAATGGGCTCTGGTGTGGCTACGCCTTGTCCTATGCCCAGTAGTGTAAACATTTTTTTTTTGCGCAATTGCTTATAGTTTATATACTGTTTTTGTGTGTGTTTGCAAAATTAAAGTGGGCCGGTCTGGATGAAGTCCAGGGCCAAATTTTTGTCCCAGTCCAGCCCTGCTCACAGCCCACACTCTTCTCTCATCATCACGCTGATCACATCGTATCACATCGTCCCCCAGGAGCGTTACTGATTTGACGGTTCTGATAGAGAGGAGGAGGAGGCGGCAGAGCTGAGAGCAGTGTGTTCCTGGAGAGCACCGACTGCATCCAGGAATTATTTCTCTCTTTAACTGCAACACTCATTATGTTAAATATAAACTTGTCTGTAAAATGTGTTTTATTTAATACATAGGAAGAACTACAAGGCGACTTAGAGATCGCCTCCACGATCATATTTAAAACATCCAGAACTGTCATTCCACCAAAGCAGCCAACCATTTTAATGAATGCCATGCAGGGGATTTTTCTGCTGTGTCTGCCCAGATTATTGAAAAGGTGCATGCCCTGAAGAGGGGTGGGGATGTGTTTCAGCTTCTATGCAGGAGAGAGGTTTACTTGATTACCCATCTCCAGACTTGTATTCTCCATGATACTTTATTTTGAGTGGGATGTCAATGATTTTATGTATGGATGCTGGATCTTTTTTATAGATTTTTATTTTTTATTTTTTTGTACATGATAGGGCTCATGCACACAGGACATTTAAAAAACACCAGCGCTGCTGTCAGGAAAAAGCAGTGTTAAAAATGCGCTTTTAGCCACGCTTTTGAATAGTGTTTATGGGCGTTTTTCTGCATTTTTGTGCGTTGACGGTTTTAAGTGTTTTTACAGTAATTACACTTTCTAAAATGTCAAAACGCCAAAACGTGGCTAAAAGATTGTTACAGCGTTTAGCTGAATTTAGCAGTGATTTTGGCGTTTTGCGTTTTACAGTCAAATAGCCTCTGCTCCTGGATGCACTGGCAGTCGTTTTTTTTCTTACTGCCCCTAAACGCTTATACCTCCAAACGCCTCTGAAAGGGCCCATAGGCTAACATGGAGGAGAGTTCAGAGGCAGCAAAAATAAATAAATGTTTGTGTAACAATGTCAGTGATGTTTTCAGATGGTTTTTATTCATCTTTTTCCTTTTCTTGTTTGGTTGTGGGAGATATTAACCACTGATTGAGCTTTGCTGTGCGCTGTCACACTTTGAATGAGAATTGCACGGTCATGCAACGCTGTACCCAAATTAATTTTTTATCATTTTGTTCAAACAAATGAAGCTTTCTTTTGATGGTATTTAATCACCGCTGGGGTTTTATTTTTTGTGCTACAAATAAAAAAATGACAACAATTTTGAAATAATTTTTTTTCACACACGACTGGATTTTCAGACGGGAATTGTGTGTTGACAGAAATCCGACCATTTGTACGCTCCATCGGACAATTGTTAGCGGATTTTCCGCGGACAAATGTTGGATGGCAGGCTTTAAAAAAATTTCGCAGACAACAATCTGTTATCAGATTTTCCGATCGTGCGTACAAAAGTCCAAAGTACAAACGCGCATGCTCGGAAGCAATGCTCACCAAACACAACATTAGCAGAAGGTGCCCAAAGGGTGGCGCTAAAGAGCTGAAAAACCACGTAGTACGTCACTACGTTCGTGTTTGTTGGCCGACAATTGTGTGCCGTTTGTATGCAAGACAAGTCCTGGCCAACGCCCTTCGGACAAGTCCGATGCTTTGTCTGAGGAAAATCCAATTGTGTGTACGAGGCTTACGTTTCTGTTATAAAATTTTGCAAATAAGTACCTTTTCTTCATAAATTTTGACCAAAATTTATACTGCTACATTTTTTTGGTAAGAATAACTCAAATCATTGTATATTATTTGGCCTGTATGAAAGTTATAGAGTCCACAAGCTATGGCGACAATCATTGAAAATTTGTCACACCTGATGTGGGGGCCTCTCATTTCTTGAGGCCCTAACATTTCAAGACAATACAAATTTTTCCCAAATGACCCCTTTTTGGAAAGTAGACAGTCCAAGGTATTTACAAAGAAGCATGACAAGTTTTTTGAAGTTCTAATTTTTTTTTCCACAGGGCTTTGGATATTATAAAATGTATTATTATTATTTTCTTTTCACAAAAATGTATTAACAAGTTTTTTCTCACAAACAGCATAAGCATACTTACAACTACACTCCAAAACACATTCTGGTACTCCTCCTGAGTTTGGCGACATCACATGTGTGAGACTTTTTCACAGCCTGGGCACCTTCAGCCATTATCCACTTTAAATTGGTTGTAAACCCAGATAAAAAAAAAAAAAAAAAAAAAATCAAACATGCAAGACATAATCATTACCTTAGAACGATGCTGTTGCAGCGGTCCCAGACATGTCATCCCGGAAGTAGCTCCGGCTCTGTGATTGGCCAGAAGCCGCAATAACGTCACTCCCTTGCATGCATGCGGGATCCGCCAGTAATGGGACAGATGTGATGGTGGACTGACAGATGTTTTGTGCACTGGTACAGATGTTTTATGGGGGCACTGTGACAGATGTGTATAGGGACAGGAACAGTGGTGCTTGGTGTACTGTTTGTGAGGGATCTGTGACAGCTCTCTGTGTAAAATCATCCTTATGATTTTACACAAGATTTTTCCCGTCGGGAAAAATTTAATTTTTTCTTTTGGACGAGAAAAACGACCGTGTGTGGGCTTTTTGTCATTTTTCCCGACGGAAAAAACGGCATTAATCACGACGAGAAAAATTAGAACACGTGATTCCCATAATTTTTTTCCGCGGCAGTTTTCCCATAGGGAAACACTGCCGGGGAGCCTACACACAGTCGTTTTTTTCGACCAAGAAAAAAAATGTCATTTAAAACGGCCGTGTGTAGGGGAACAAGCTGTCCCTCGTTTTTCACGTCGATTTTCTCAACGGTGTTTTCACCGTCGAAAAAATTGATCGTGTGTACGCGGCATTACACAGAGAGCTGTCAGAGAGGCTGAAGATTCCCCTGCTCACCCCCCCCCCCCCCGCACTGAGCTCTCTCTGAGCTCAGTGGGGAGAACTGTCACAGGGACACGTGTCTCTGTTTACATTGTGACAGCTGTGATTGGACACAGCCATCAGGTGATCGGTAGGGCCAATCACAGCACCCATATCCTGATCTGTGCTCGGCTGGGTCCTCGGCTGGGTCCTGTGATCACAGCCATCACAGGTTCGGGGCTGTGCTGCAGACACTCGTTTCTAAATGTCCACTTAGAAGGAGGAAAGGACCACCCGGCCATTTAAGTACAGTGCCCGGGTGGGAGGAGGTTAAATAATATTGCTCCCAGGTGTGTTAGGTTATAAGTATGCGTTCCTTAGCATAAAGCGCGTCAACTTATCTCTTGGAGATTAGGTGCTGTGATGTTTTATTTGAGGATTTCTTTGAAGTTTCTGAAGTTTCTTGGAATTTCCTTACATCAGTGTGCAGCCATCCATTTGATGTTTGAAGCTTTCACGGTTGCGGTTGCTGGAACCTCTGTAAGATTTTAGTGGGCAAATAGGACTGAATTGGGCCCGTCCTTTACTATTGCTTTGAAAACTATTCTAGATGATCAAAATAACAGTTCTCTTGCAAGATCAAAGTGTTTTGACATGTTAAACAGGAGATAAATAACCATACACCCTGGAAATCTGTGCTGGTATTACATAAGTTTCAGGCAGGAGAACCATTGCCCACTCTTGTCGAATGCAACCAGATTCCAACCAACAGAGAGGAGGTCCCCACTCCTGCCGCTGCCTCTCACCACTCTCACTTGAGAGGCACAGCTGACCACATCCCAGCTCTTGACAGAAATGCTGATATTCTCCTGCTTTTCAGGAGACGCATCTTAACCACTTAACGACTGGCCACAGCATATATACGTCGGCAGAATGGCACGTACAGGCACAATCACGTACCCGTACGTTGCCCTTTTGCTGCCTGCCGTGTGGTCGCGCGCGCGCCGCGCTCGCAACCCTGCCGCCATCCCCATGAGTCGGACCGCGGGTCCCGCGGACTCGATCGCCGTGGGGATCCCCGCGATCGTGTCACGGAGGGATGGAGCGGGGATATGTTGATGTAAACACAACATCTCCCCGCTCGCCTACTGACACTGTCACTGATTTCCGCTCTGTGTAATCAGAGTGGAGATCAGTGACGTGTCACTCGTAGCCATGCCCCCACACAGTAGTAATCACTCCCTTAGGCACACTTAACCCCTTCAGAGCCCCTAGTGGTTAACCCCTTCACCGCCAGTGTCATTTTTACAGTAACCAGTGCATTTTTATAGCACTGATCGCTGTAAAAATGACAATGTTCCCAAAAATGTGTCAAAAGTGTCCGATGTGTCCGCCATAATGTCGCAGTCACGAAAAAAATCGCTGATTGCTGCCATTACTAGTAAAAAAAAAAAAAATGATAAAAATGCCATAAAACTATTCCCTATTTTGTAAACGCTATAACTTTTGCGCAAATGAATCAATAAACGCCGATTGCATTTTTTTTTCCCCAAAAAAATATGTAGAAGAATACGTATCGGCCTAAACTGAGGAAAATAAATGTTTTTTTATATATTTTTTGGGGATATTTATTATAGCAAAAAGTAAAAAATATAGAATTTTTTTCAAAATTTTCACTCTTTTTGTTTATAGCGCAAAAAAAAAACGCAGAGGTGATCAAATACCACCAAAAGAAAGCTCTATTTGTGGGGAAAAAGGACGTCAATTTTGTTTGGGAGCCATGTCCCACGACCGTGCCATTGTCAGTTAAAGCGACGCAGTGCCGAATTGCAAAAAGTGGCCTGGTCATTAACTAGCCAAAATGGTCTGGGCTTAAGTGGTAAAGTGTAAGTTCACCTTTTACAGGCGCCCTGGGCTGGGGTTGAATTATTGCTGTGTGTCGTGCCTCCTTTTTGTCCTCCCTCGGCAGCGGTATGGTGGGGCGGGGAACCCGCCGTGCTTGCCGGGAGAGGGTATAAAGGGGCCGGCCATCTTTGTCACGGGGTCGAGTCCCAGGCACCTTCAGCCTGCGGGCGGTGGTTCGTGTCAGTCCTCTGGGTGGCCTAGAGGACAGTCGGAGGTCGTGTTCCATCCCAGGCACCTTTGGCCTGGGGTGAGGTACTCGGATGGAGGTCTGGAGCTCAGTGCCCAACACTGAGTTCCGCGAGGGAAGGAGATCCTAGGGAACCCCGGGAGTGGGTACCCGAATCCGGAAGGCGTAATGGACCGGGGGGAGCTCCTCACTTGAAGACCCGGTGCAGCATATTGTCAGTGACGGGTGAGCCCCTCATCGGAGACCGCCTGGAAGGAAA
This sequence comes from Rana muscosa, assembly GCA_029206835.1. Taxonomy (NCBI): domain Eukaryota; kingdom Metazoa; phylum Chordata; class Amphibia; order Anura; family Ranidae; genus Rana; species Rana muscosa. The sequence continues at coordinate 1,137,466,652 of CM055122.1, forward strand.
TCCCCCCTTGCTCGGAGACCGCAGCCCACTTTCAGGAAGGAAAGTGGAGAACGCATTGTGTCTGGGCCTATTCGCATCCACACCTCCTTTTCTGTTCTGTTTTCTACAAGGGAGTTCAACTGATTGTGTTCATTCGAGAAGAATAAAGGAGTGTTGAACTTTAATTGTGGGGGGCTCATTTCTTGACAGACATTGTTCAAGGTAACTCTTGGTGGAGGCTCCAGGAGCACAGCACTGACCCGAAGGTAAAGGAACTTTGCTTGTACCACACTGACACCTGTGGTGAAGGCCAGGTGTAGTGTCCCCGCTCCCTTCCCCTCTAAGGTACCCCTAGACAAGAGAAGAGACGAGCTGAAGACAAAGAGGGGAGTGAGGAGGGCGCTACATATGCGTCCAGTGACCTGCATGTAGATTAGGGGCCAGGTGCATGGATTAGGGGGGCTGTGCCCCTTATGAGCAGTCGCCACTGGACATTGCATTAAAGGCATGCAACATTTCTTCACACAAGGCAATAACAAGACCCTGCATTTCCAGGATGATAATGTGAGAACCACAGAGTTCAATGTAACAACTAAAGACTAGTGATGAGCCGAACACCCCCGGGTTCGGTTCGCACCAGAACCCGCGAACAGACCGAAAGTTTGCACGGACTTTAGAACCCTTTTAAATACAATGGATGCGAACGTTCGAAATCTAAAGTGCTAATTATAACGACTATTATGCATGTTATTGTCCTAAAAAGGGCTTGGGAACCCGGGTTCTGCACCAGGGGACATGTATCAATCCAAAAAAAAGTTTTAAAAACGGCCGTTTTTCGGGAGCAGTCATTTTAATGATGCATAAAGTGAAAAAAAAAAGTCAAATATTCCTTTAAATATCGTACCTGGGGGGTGTCTAAAGTATGCCTGTGAAGTGCCACGTGTTTCCCGTGTTTAGAACTGTCCCTGCACAAAATTACATTTCTAAAGGAAAAAAAGCCATTTAAAACTGCTTGCGGCTTTAATGTAATGTCTGGTCCCGGTAATATGGATGAAAATCTTTAAGAAAAATGGCATAGCTACCCCATCACACCCCCCCCCCTACCCCAGCCCATTACCAGCCCCTTTGGGTCTTGTATGGATATTAAGGGTAACCCCGCACACAAAATAAAAAAGGCCCTATATACTCTGAACAGCCGTATACAGGCGGTGCATACAAGACAGGGACTGTAGGTTTGTTCTTATGTAGAATCTGTTTGTAATTTTGAACAGGTACATTGTTTAAGTGTAGCTCCAGCCAAAAAATCTATTTTTAAGCTTTTTGGAAAACATAGGGAAGGGTTATCACCGCTGTAACATTTGTTTTGCTGTCTGTGCAGTGTGCACCTGTTCAGAACAGTTCACCTCACTTTCCGTCCTAATGACAAATGTTTTTTGAAAATTTGGGGTTTTTATTGAAACAAGAATTGGTGATAAAGCATCAGTGGAGAGGAGACACTTTTTTTCCCATATTAACTCTTACAGGAGAGAATTTGCCGTCCTAGGGGTAGATTTCCTCTCACTTGCTGTTGTATCCTTCCGTTTGCAAGGAGGAGTCGTTTGTAAGTTGGATGTTTGAAAGTAGGGGCCTGCCGTATATACTCAGCTGAAATTTGCCCCTTACATGTTGGTGTTGCCACAACACTGTGAGCCCTCACAGTTACTCTTGGTGGGCGCATGAATGGGCCCTGCTGTGAAATATTAGATCAAGAATTGTAATTGCATGCCCCTGTTGAACAGGGGCTGAAAAATCGGGCCTTTGGTGGTGGTGATGGTGGTGTTGACACAACACTGTAAGGCCTCACAGTTACTCTTGGTGGGCGCAGGAATGGGCCCTGCTGTGAATTATTAGATCAAGAATTGTAATTACATGCCCCTGTTAAACAGGGGCAGAAAAATTGGGCCTTAGGCACTGGTGCCACAACACTGCAACCCCTCACAGATACTGTACTTGGAGCACAGCAATGAGCCCTGTTGCAAAATATTGCATCAAAAATTGTAATTACACGCCCCTGTTAAACAGGGGCAGAAAAATTGGGCCTTAGGCACTGGTGCCACAGCACTGCAACCCCTCACAGATACTGTACTTGGAGCACAGCAATGAGCCCTGTTGCAAAGTATTGCATCAAAAATTGTAATTACACGCCCCTGTTAAACAGGGGCAGAAAAATTGGGCCTTAGGCACTGGTGCCACAACACTGCAACCCCTCACAGATACTGTACTTGGAGCACAGCAATGAGCCCTGTTGCAAAGTATTGCATCAAAAACTGTAATTACACGCCCCTGTTAAACAGGGGCTGAAAAATTGGGCCTTAGCCACTGGTGCTGGTGCCACGACACTGCAACCTCTCCCAGATACTCTAGTTGGAGTGCAGGAATGAGCCCTGCTGCAAAGCATTGCATAACAAATTGTAATTACATGCCCCTGTTAAACAGGGGCTGAAAAATTGGGCCTTAGCCACTGGTGGCGGCACCCAGAAACAAAAATGTTCTTCCAAGCTATCATCATCAATTGGATCATTAAGGAGGAGGAGGATAGTCAGTCAACATAACAGGACAGTCTCTCAGCATCAGCATCAGTCTTGAAGGGATGTGACATTTGAAAATAAATTAGTCTGTTATATCAGCTTCAGGTGTTTGGTAGCTGGTGGTGATCCAAGACTGGTTCATCTTTATGAAGGTCAGTCGATCAACCGAGTCGGTGGACAGGCGCACCCTGTGATCCGTGACAAATCCTCCAGCAGCACTGAATGTGCGTTCTGAAAGAACGCTGGATGCAGGACAGGCCAGTAGCTCAATTGCATACTGTGCAAGCTCTGGCCAGTGATCCATCCTCAAGACCCAGTAAGCCAGAGGATTTTCGGTGGGGAAGGTGTCCAAGTCTGACCTTGCCCCTAGGTATTCCTGCACCATGTATATCAGACGCTGGCGATGGTTGCTGGAACCGATCATACCTTGGGGCTGCGGACTAAAGAATTGTCTGAACGCATCGGCCACCTTCCCCACCGCTCCTTCTTTGACTGACCGAAGCCTCAGCAACTCGTTGTCCAGGACCAGGAGTTTGTAACCTCCCAGTCTCTGGGAACGCGTTGCACAGACCTTTCTGCAAGGCCTCCCGGAGTTGTCTCATCCTCTGCTCCCTCTGCGACGGTAAAATAAGGTCCGCAACCTTACCCTTGTACCGTGGATCAAGGAGAGTGGCTAGCCAGTAATGGTCCCTCTCCTTGATTCGAAGAATACGAGGATCCTTCCGCAGACTTTGCAGGATCAGGGAGGCCATGCAGCGTAGGTTAGCTGAGGCATTCGGTCCGGAGTCCTCTGAGTCACTAAGGACGACATGATCCGCAGCCACCTCCTCCCAGCCACGTACAAGTCCACTGGTTTCTTGGGACTGTAAATCATCCCTAAAAGACTGCTGCTGATGATGCTGAGTGCCAGGCTCCACCTCCATGCTGACACAATCCTCCTCCTCCTCTTCTTCCTGTGCGATGGGTGGGACAGAAGGAGCACTGTCTGGGTAAAGGGGGCCTTGAGAGGCAAGGAATTCCTCCTCTTCCTGCCTCTGTTCTGCCTCAAGTGCCCTGTCCATTATTCCACGCAGCGTATGTTCCAACAGGTGGACAAGAGGTACAGTGTCACTGATGCATGCACTGTCACTGCTCACCATCCTCGTGGCCTCCTCAAATGGTGCCAGGACAGTGCATGCATCCCTGATCATGCCCCACTGGCGTGGTGAAAAAAACCTGAGCTCCCCTGACCCTGTCCTGGTGCCGTAGTCACACAGGTACTCATTGATGGCCCTCTGCTGCGTGTGCAGCCACTGCAGCATGGCCAACGTTGAGTTCCACCTGGTGGGCATGTCACATATAAGGCGGTTCTTGGGCAGGTTCAACTCCTTTTGCAGCTCAGCCAGGCGAGCACTGGCAGTATAAGATCTGCGGAAATGCACACAGACTTTCCTGGCCTGCCTCAGGACATCCTGTAAGCCCGGGTACCTGCCCAAGAACCGCTGCACCACCAGGTTAAGGACGGGAGCCACACAGGGCACATGGGTCAGTTGTCCCTGTCGGAAGGCGGAGAGGAGGTTGGTGCCATTGTCGCAAACCACCATTTCTGGCTTAAGCTGGCGTGGCATCAACCACCTCTTGGCCTGCCCCTGCAGAGCAGACAGAACCTCTGCCCCAGTGTGGCTCCTGTCCCCCAAACACACCAGCGCAAGCACGGCATGGAATCTTTTTGCCTGCATACTTGCGTAGCCCCTTGAACGCCTACGGAGCACCGCTGGTTCCGAGGACAAAGCACAGGAAGAGGCCATGGAGGAAGAAGAAGAGGAGGGGGTGGAGGAGAGAGGTGTGTCACAACCAGTAGTAGCATTTTGGAGGCGTGGCGGCGGAACAACCTCCAACACTACTGCACCTTGTCCTGCATCCTTCCCAGCTGCCAAAAGAGTGACCCAATGGGCCGTGAAAGAAAGGTAACGTCCCTGTCCATGCCTGCTGGACCATGAGTCAGCGGTAATATGCACCTTACCGCTGACTGCCCTGTCCAGCGAGGCCAAGACATTGCCTTCCACATGCCGGTAGAGAGCCGGAATTGCCTTCCGTGAGAAAAAGTGGCGTTTGGGAACCTGCCACTGAGGAACCGCACATTGCACAAACTCACGGAAGGGGGCCGAGTCTACCAACTGAAAAGGCAGCAGTTGAAGCGCTAGCAATTTAGCCAAGCTAGCATTCAACCGCTGGGCATGTGGATGGCTGGGAGTGAACTTCTTTTAACGGTCCAGCAGCTGGGGCAGGGAAATTTGCCTGCTAGAATCGGACGTCGGTGTACTGCTAGCAGAGTGCCCGCAAGTACTTGGCTGTGACACACCTAATTCTACACCTTCATTCCTCTCAGTGCAGGTTTCAGAGAGGACTGAAGGTATAGTGGGGTTGGAGATCCCAGCTAATGCGGTGCAAGAAGAGGTCAGCTTTGTTCTTTGGTGTGGGTCTTTAAGGTAGGCTTGCCAACGAGCTGCATGGCAGGTCAACATATGTCTGGTCAAGCATGTGGTGCCCAAGCGGGTGATGTTTTGGCCACGCGATATACACTTGAGACATATGTTGCAAACAGCAGCTGTGCGATCTGATGCACTCGACTCAAAAAAGGCCCACACCAAAGAACTTTTTGAATAACGGGCAGATGCAGCGCCCTGCACAGGCGGAGCTCTGCGGTGTGATTCCGTCGGTGTGCTGCCCTTACGCTGGCCCCCCGAGGGCATCCTGCCTCGTTGGAGATGTGCCTCCTCCTCATCCTCCTCCTCCTCCTCTCTCCTATTAGGCACCCACGTGGAGTCAGTGACCTCATCATCCACTCCCTCCTCATCACTGGAGCCAATCTGGCAGTATGCTGCAGCTGCTGGAACATGACTGCCAGATTGTTGTCCTTCTTGAGCATCCCCTCTCTCTGCTCTCACGCTACTGCCTTCCTCTAGCTGGGTATCATCATCAGACCCTTCAAAACGCTGGGCATCCTCCTGGAGCATGTACCCAACACTGTGCTCAAACAGTTCGGGGGACTCCTCAGGAGGACATGGTTGGTCTAGGGAAGGAGTGACTGATGATGACATTGATACCAGGGAAGAGGACGCTTTGGCAGCTGCTTTGCCAGTACCCTGAGCCTGGGTGAGAGAGGATAAGGAGGATGAGGAGGGCTTGGTCATCCACTCTACCAAGTCTTCGGCATGATGCGGCTCAACACGTCCAGCTGCCGAAAAGAAGGACAAGCGTGTCCCATGGCCACGTGCTGATGGCGATGCACCGCGTCCACGACCAGCACTGTTGTCTCTAGACACAGAGCCTGCTTGCCCTCTTTTATTGGCTCCTGACTGTCTGCCTCTCCTTGTTTGCTTTCCAGACATTCTAATGGCCTGCAGGGAAATGGGAAAACCAGCAATAAGACCTAGCTTCAGGAGTATAATTTGCAGGAATCACACTACGCCTGCTGTAGGTGCTGCAAATGCCTGTTGGTGTAACACACCAGGAAAAAGCAGCAATACAGGCTAACTTCAGGTGTAATATGATCAGGAGGCACACTCCGCCAGCTGTAAGTGCTGCAAATGCCTGTTGGTGTAACACACCAGGAAAACGCAGCAATACAGGCTAACTTCAGGTGTAATATGATCAGGAGGCACACTCCGCCCGCTGTAAGTGCTGCAAATGCCTGTTGGTGTAACACACCAGGAAAAAGCAGCAATACAGGCTAACTTCAGGTGTAATATGATCAGGAGGCACACTCCGCCTGCTGTAAGTGCTGCAAATGCCTGTTGGTGTAACACACCAGGAAAACGCAGCAATACAGGCTAACTTCAGGTGTAATATGATCAGGAGGCACACTCCGCCCGCTGTAAGTGCTGCAAATGCCTGTTGGTGTAACACACCAGGAAAAAGCAGCAATAGAGGCTAACTTCAGGTGTAATATGATCAGGAGGCACACTCCGCCCGCTGTAAGTGCTGCAAATGCCTGTTGGTGTAACACACCAGGAAAAAGCAGCAATACAGGCTAACTTCAGGTGTAATATGATCAGGAGGCACACTCCGCCCGCTGTAAGTGCTGCAAATGCCTGTTGGTGTAACACACCAGGAAAAAGCAGCAATACAGGCTAACCAGGTGTATAAGGTGCAGGAGGCACACTCCGCCCGCTGTAAGTGCTGCAAATGCCTGTTGGTGTAACACACCAGGAAAACACAGCAATACGGGCTAACTTCAGGTGTATAATGTGCAAGAGGCTTAGCAACAATGACACTGACACTGTCCCCTGCCTATCCTTCTCTCTCCCTGCACACAAGGTTTAGCAAAGAATATGACACTGACACTCTCCCTGCCATTCCTTCTCTCTCCCCACACACAAGTTTGAGGTACAAATAGCACTGACACTGTCCCTGCCTATGTAACTCTTTCCCTGCGCCGGAACACACTACACAAGGCCGCCGTGCTGGCGGCCTTTTACACTGTGGGGCGTGTGCTAAACCCCCTGAGCTATAATTGGCCACAGGCAACCTGCCTGTGGCCAATTATGGCTCTCCTAGCTGCCGGCGCTGTGATTGGCCAAGCATGCGGGGTCACAGTGCATGCTTGGCCAATCACAGCGCCGGGATTGCACTGCGATGGCGCAGTGTATTGTGGGCCGTTCGCGTCACTCAAATTTGGCGCGAATGCCCCAAATCGTTTGATGTTCGCTGAACGGTCGAACAGCCGATGTTCGAGTCGAACGTATGTTCGACTCGAACACCAAGCTCATCCCTACTAAAGACAAGGAGCTGGCAGCCACTATGGAAGACAAAGAGTTCATAAAAAAATATGAATAAGGAATTCTATCAGGACAATTCCAACAGCTGGGCGGCACCACTATCAGTTTGTGCCTCAAAAAAAAACAAACTACAAAATAATGTTCAGCATGCAAAAGCACAATTTATGTCTTTACAATGCACCCTGAACAGAAAACCTGAGATGAAAAAACACTAGGTTGACTTCATGCAGAAGGTGTTTGCAATAGATCATGGTGAGCCTGCACCACCTCTCGATATGAAGGCGTTTCCCTCAACAATGTCTATCTCACTGGGCCTAATCTGAACAACACCTTAAAGGACTGGCACCAAACATTCAGGACGATGCATATAATGTGTGATAAAAGGTAACATTGTTGGGGACGATTAGCTCACTTAATTCTATTCTTCCCCTTTTTTATCTTTTTTATTTTATTTTCACACTTATTGGTATTTACTTCATTGATCCCCGAGGGCAATCTCTCTCTATTCATGGTGCTAGAATTTTCACTTTGTTGCTCCTTATATTCACGATAATACATTTTGGAGTATAATTCTCGCTATATAGTCCCATTATAAATGCACTGTTTTTATGGACTCCCATTTTTCTTTTCTTCTCCCCCTTTTTTTTCTCCATGTTTTGGGGACTAATTTGGCAGTCACTCACTATATGCCATTGTGGCAATAGATACATATATTTATTGTTTACTACCAATTATTTTTATTACACATTTTTCATAGAATTTTTTATTTTTTTTGGACTGCCAACATTACTTTCATGGTTCCCACATTGGAGATTTGCACCACTGTCACAGTCCTTAAAGCATGCCTAGCATTCCCTCAGTTCCCGGGATGGATGTTCTCCAGACAGCCTTCAGCCCTTAGCAAAACATGTAATACTCTGAGCTGTTTTTGTAAGTAAACGTGTGTAGGGAAGTGTATATGTTGGGCGGGGTACCTTCCTCCCCCCCATTCCCCTTCCTGTCATTAGAACAACAATACATATTTCTCTGAAAAAGTGGAGCATATTCCATGAAACGCGTCAAGAAATTGAGGCTGCACTCCTTTATGTCAACTGTCTTTTTACATGTTGTTTTTACGTGAATGTTTGTTATTATGTTCTTAGTTTTTACAGATATCCCAAACTTCTGTGCAACCAGTTCTACATTTCCATGTTCACGTGTTATGAACTTTTATTGTGATGTATATGTTCCATCATATGTATCTTTGCAATTAATCATGATATATTATTATGTTTTACCATCTGCCATTAAGGGTTTTTAATAAATACTTTGCTATTATCATCCTTTTAATGTTCATGTACTACTATTATGTTTCATCGTACCAGTTGTTAGTTGCACACCTCATCTAAAGTCCCAAAACTCTACCCTACACCCTTATAGGAGTTTTGCTCCACTTCAGACAAGAACCAGTTGCTGTTATGGCCAACATTCAGAAATGTTCCAATGTTTCATCATTCGAGAAGACAACAGAAACTCCTCAGGTTCTGATGGTATAGCAACAATGATGAACCCATCACAATTCACACTGATTTTACATTTTAACTGGTTAATCCTGAGATAAGGAAATTAAAGATAATACCGTTACATTCAACACTTTTGTGATGTCAAAGATGAGGCTGAGTTCTCACAATTTGAAAAGCTTCTGCAAGTGGTCTTCTATTGTACGAGCTATCACTCGACTTATCCATGTTGCTCATTAATTTGCAACCAATACTGAGGACCATGGAGAGGGGCGTTAATGGCTCCTCTGTAAAGGCCTTCCCACCAGTGAGGAAAAGGTCATGGGGCACTTTTCCACCTGAATTGTCGAGGTCTGCCTCTCCTGTATCTCCAGCCCAGACCCCACTGAAGGTGGAATAGATGGTGCTGAGGGACAGGAGGAATACGAGTACCAGCAGGTGTTAATTGCAGAACTTGTGGTTGGAGATGTAGACTCAGTGGTTCAGGCAGGACATCAGGTCAGGAACAGAGAGGTTGCAGGGTAGACCAGCTGAGGTTTAAAGGGGCACTCCACATCCAGGTTCTGGATAAGTGCCTTGCAAGAGCTCCCAGCAAGCTTGAGGCAGCAACACACCGTGAAAACTGGAGCTGGTGTGAAGGATAGCCAGAGCAGGCACTCAAGAATAACATGGAGCCAAACTAGAGATGGAAGCATAGTCAGAAGGGAAGCCAAGGTCCACAATGAACAGCAATGAGGTACCAAAGCATCAGACAGGAACGTAGTCAGGAGTGACCCGAGGTCAGGAACCAATGAGCAGAAGCATAAACAGGATCCAAAGTCAGGTCAATAACATGCCAGGTCAGCATGAGATAGCATACAGGATACAAGCAGGGCACACGGAAACACAAGAAGACTAGTCAGCACTGAGCATGAATTTGAGCATCCTTTATATAAAGGCATCAACGGACACTGTGGACATGCGCACACACATTTCTGCGCATGTGCACATGCCTGGATACCATACCATGCACATTGCCTGTGCATCCAACATGTCACAGTAGCTTCCTAAAATTCAGTACAAACTTGTGATTTAAGGGCATGGCAGCCCACTTTTATTAAAAAGGAAAAGAAAGTTCATACACTTGCCCACGCAGGGGTTCAGCTTCACGCATCAGAACAAGCAATAGAAAAATTCGGCGCCACCGGGCTTTCCTTTAGCAGTATCACTGCTATTTACACTGGTCCCCCAAACCACAGGTTTCTCAGCCTCACTTAGCCTTTACTCACAGCACCTTGCTGTACAGGCCCATTCCTGGCCTTTGGATATGTTTTTCAGCACTCCAACCTGTCCCACTCTAGGCTTACCGATCCCCCTCCTGGACTTTCTAGCTGCCTCAGCTCTCTCGGTCCTCTGCCTACCTGCTTAGCTGTCCCAACTTTAACAGTCCTGTAGGGGAAAGGAATCTCTCCCACATGGAGTCTTGCCTCCTCAATGGGTGAATTAAAATACATTTTTGTGCTGCGCTATCTCACCCAAAACTTTTCCAGATTAAAATAAATTTTATATATTTTATCTGTAAATTATACTGTGATATATGATACACACCGCTGTAAATATATATTAATGTAAATTATTATACTATGTAAAAACGTGCAAATAAATTAAATATATAAATATATAGTACCACACAGTAGGATATAATAAATAGATAATTCATAAAATTATAGTGCCACAAACGTGAATCATAAAGTGCTGTATTGCATAAAACTGTGATATTCTAATTCAAGATGGAAAATCCGTCCAATGTAGTTTATATAAAGTGCTTTTGATATGTATTTAGTGACTTCAAAAAAATGTGACAAATAGCTTGCTGCAGTGTTCACACTCAGGTGCTCCCCACCCTCAGGTAATGGCTGCTTACCTCTGAGCGTGTGACCTCACAACTAAGTTTGGTCAAACACGCTTATGAATCACTTTAGGGGTTCTAGGAAGGCTGTCTGTTTCAAAGCTGCTTACTGGTGCTGTCTTCTCATATGGAAAATGGTAAAAAAAAAATCCATGGCATACTGTAATATCCTTTAAAACTGTTTATTGTGCAGACAACTAAAAACCCCAATGCTGGGTACTCACATTTGTTAGCTGCTTTAAGTGCACCGCTCTGTATACTGCCTAAAAATGCCGGGTAATGGCTGGGATCGTATGTTCGTCCTCTGTATGGTAGCTCAGCTGCCTTTCACACCGTCCTGTCCTGTCCCCTACATGTGACGATACAAGGGATTTCGTATATTCCTCAGGGGGATGGTCACTTTTCCCGGCTGGTGCACACCTATCCTCACACATTGGTTGTGTTTCTGAATGGCAACAACTGCAACTGCTGTACATCCAGGGCCAAACAGGACAGGCAAAGCATGCAACAGCTTGGGGCCCCGAGCTGGCCTGGGGCCCCAGCAGTCCAGCGATAGTGGCCCTGTGTACATTTGACCAGGCTTATAATGACCGTAGACACATGTGCACTCACACAGCACAGGCTGCAGATGTCCTGCAAGTCCAAACACAGTATTGAAGGTTTCTTCCCACCCAAGAAACTTCAGAGCCTTCAAACTCCAGGCCCCATCCTGGGATTACAGAACCCAGAGAAAACGGTCTCTGCTTACAATCCACATGCTGAACCTTCTCAAATGAAACCTTTGAGAATCCTGTATTATCTCTATACCAAATTAATAAACTCATATTGTGGCAGGGCCTCACACCGTCACAATATTCTGAAATAAAAAACAGACAATTAATGAGTATTATAGTTAAAGTGGTTGTTAACCTACTTCTATTAAAAGCTCCCATCCCCTCTGTAATATAACAATAAGTGCCCCTGTGTCTGTATTATATAAAAAATATGCTTATCTGTATCTATAACTAGGGATGAGCTTCGTGTTCGAGTCGAACATACGTTCGACTCGAACATCGGCTGTTCGATCGTTCGACGAAGATCGAACAATTTGGGCCGTTCGCGCCAAATTCGAGTGACGCGAACGGCCCACAATGCACTACGCCATCGCAGTGTCATCCAGGCGCTGTGATTGGCCAAGCATGCACTGTGACCCCGCATGCTTGGCCAATCACAGCGCCGGCAGCGAGGAGAGCAATGATTGGCCACAGGCAGGATGCCTGTGGCCAATTATTGCTGAGGGTGTTTAGTACACGCCCCACACTATAAAAGGCCGCCAGCACGGCGGCCTAGTGTAGTGTGTTCCGGAGCAGGGATAGAGCAGCATAGGCAGGGACAGTGACTTTTATTTCTTTCTTGCTTAACCTGGATTCCTTTAGTTTAGGGAAAGAGAAGGATAGGTAGGGAGAGTGTCAGTGTGTTTTGTGCTTGTGCTATATTGTGCTTAAAAAAAACATTTTTTCTAGGGACAGAAAACTGTAGGTAGGGAGAGTGTGTCAGTTTCTTTCACTGTCAAAGTCCTTGTTTCCAGGGACCTGGAAGGACAGTGAGTGAATTCTCCTTGTGCTAAATTGTGCTTAAAAAAAACATTTTTTCTAGGGACAGAAAACTGTAGGTAGGGAGAGTGTGTCAGTTTCTTTCACTGTCAAAGTCCTTGTTTCCAGGGACCTGGAAGGACAGTGAGTGAATTCTCCTTGTGCTAAATTGTGCTTAAAAAAAACATTTTTTCTAGGGACAGAAAACTGTAGGTAGGGAGAGTGTGTCAGTTTCTTTCACTGTCAAAGTCCTTGTTTCCAGGGACCTGGAAGGACAGTGAGTGAATTCTCCTTGTGCTAAATTGTGCTTAAAAAAAACATTTTTTCTAGGGACAGAAAACTGTAGGTAGGGAGAGTGTGTCAGTTTCTTTCACTGTCAAAGTCCTTGTTTCCAGGGACCTGGAAGGACAGTGAGTGAATTCTCCTTGTGCTAAATTGTGCTTAAAAAAAACATTTTTTCTAGGGACAGAAAACTGTAGGTAGGGAGAGTGTGTCAGTTTCTTTCACTGTCAAAGTCCTTGTTTCCAGGGACCTGGAAGGACAGTGAGTGAATTCTCCTTGTGCTAAATTGTGCTTAAAAAAAAACATTTTTTCTAGGGACAGAAAACTGTAGGTAGGGAGAGTGTGTCAGTTTCTTTCACTGTCAAAGTCCTTGTTTCCAGGGACCTGGAAGGACAGTGAGTGAATTCTCCTTGTGCTAAATTGTGCTTAAAAAAAACATTTTTTCTAGGGACAGAAAACTGTAGGTAGGGAGAGTGTGTCAGTTTCTTTCACTGTCAAAGTCCTTGTTTCCAGGGACCTGGAAGGACAGTGAGTGAATTCTCCTTGTGCTAAATTGTGCTTAAAAAAAACATTTTTTCTAGGGACAGAAAACTGTAGGTAGGGAGAGTGTGTCAGTTTCTTTCACTGTCAAAGTCCTTGTTTCCAGGGACCTGGAAGGACAGTGAGTGAATTCTCCTTGTGCTAAATTGTGCTTAAAAAAAACATTTTTTCTAGGGACAGAAAACTGTAGGTAGGGAGAGTGTGTCAGTTTCTTTCACTGTCAAAGTCCTTGTTTCCAGGGACCTGGAAGGACAGGGAGTGAATTCTCCTTGTGCTAAATTGTGCTTAAAAAAAACATTTTTTCTAGGGACAGAAAACTGTAGGTAGGGAGAGTGTGTCAGTTTCTTTCACTGTCAAAGTCCTTGTTTCCAGGGACCTGGAAGGACAGTGAGTGAATTCTCCTTGTGCTAAATTGTGCTTAAAAAAAACATTTTTTCTAGGGACAGAAAACTGTAGGTAGGGAGAGTGTGTCAGTTTCTTTCACTGTCAAAGTCCTTGTTTCCAGGGACCTGGAAGGACAGTGAGTGAATTCTCCTTGTGCTAAATTGTGCTTAAAAAAAACATTTTTTCTAGGGACAGAAAACTGTAGGTAGGGAGAGTGTGTCAGTTTCTTTCACTGTCAAAGTCCTTGTTTCAAGGGACAGAGAAGGACACCTGAAGGTAGCCCTTATTGCTTTTTTCCCATCTCCCTGCAGGCCATCTATTAGAATGTCTGGAAGGCAAACAAGGAGAGGCAGACAGTCAGGAGGCAATAAAAGAGGGCAAGCAGGCTCTGTGTCTGGGGGCAACAGTGCTGGTCGTGGACGCGTTGCATTGTCATCAGCACATGGCCATGGGACACGCTTGTCCTTCTTTTCGGCAGCTGGACATGTTGAGCCACATCATGCCGAAGACTTGGTAGAGTGGATGACCAAGCCCTCCTCCTCCTCCTCATCCTCTCTCACCCAGGCTCAGGGTACTGGAAAAGCAGCTGCCAAAGCGTCCTCTTCCCTGGTATCAATGTCAGACTCATCATCAGTCACTCCTTCCCTAGACCCACCATGTCCTCCTCCTGAGGAGTCCCCCGAACTGTTTCAGCACAGTGTTGGGTACATGCTCCAGGAGGATGCCCAGCGTTTCGAAGGGTCTGATGATGAAACCCAGCTAGAGGAAGGCAGTAGCGTGAGAGCAGACAGAGGGGATGCTCAAGAAGGACACCAATCTGGCAGTCATGTTCCAGCAGCTGCAGCATACTGCCAGATTGGCTCCAGTGATGAGGAGGGAGGTGATGATGAGGTCACTGACTCCACGTGGGTGCCTAATAGGAGAGAGGAGGAGGAGGAGGATGAGGAGGAGGCACATCTCCAACGAGGCAGGATGCCCTTTGGTGGCCAGCGTAAGGGCAGTACACCGACGGAATCACACCGCAGAGCTCCGCCTGTGCAGGGCGCTGCCTCTGCCCGTCATTCAAAAAGTTCTTTGGTGTGGGCCTTTTTTGAGGCTAGTGCATCAGATCGCACAGCTGCTGTTTGCAACATATGTCTCAAGCGTATATCGCGTGGCCAAAACATCAGCCGCTTGGGTACCACATGCCTGACCAGACATATGTTGACCTGCCATGCAGCTCGTTGGCAAGCCTACCTGAAAGACCCACACCAAAGAACAAAGCGGACCTCTCCTTGCACCGCATCAGCTGGGATCTCCAACCCCACTATAACTTCAGTCCTCTCTGAAACATGCACTGAGAGGAATGAAGGTGTAGAATTAGGTGTGTCACAGCCAAGTACTTGCGGCCACTCTGCTAGCAGTACACCGACGTCCGATTCTAGCAGGCAAATTTCCCTGCCCCAGCTGCTGGACCGTCGAAAGAAGTTCACTCCCAGCCATCCACATGCCCAGCGGTTGAATGCTAGCTTGGCTAAATTGCTAGCGCTTCAACTGCTGCCTTTTCAGTTGGTAGACTCGGCCCCCTTCCGTGAGTTTGTGCAATGTGCGGTTCCCTCAGTGGCAGGTTCCCAAACGCCACTTTTTCTCACGGAAGGCTATTCCGGCTCTCTACCGGCATGTGGAAGGCAATGTCTTGGCCTCGCTGGACAGGGCGGTCAGCGGTAAGGTGCATATTACCGCTGACTCATGGTCCAGCAGGCATGGACAGGGACGTTACCTTTCTTTCACGGCCCATTGGGTCACTCTTTTGACAGCTGGGAAGGATGCAGGACAAGGTGCAGTAGTGTTGGAGGTTGTCCCACCGCCACGCCTCCAAAATGCTACTACTGGTTGTGACACACCTCTCTCCTCCACCCCCTCCTCTTCTTCTTCCTCCATGGCCTCTTCCTGTGGTTTGTCCTATGAACCAGCGGTGCTCCGTAGCCGTTCACGGGGCTACGCAAGTACGCAGGCAAAAAGATGCCATGCCGTGCTTGCGCTGGTGTGTTTGGGGGACAGAAGCCACACTGGGGCAGAGGTCCTGTCTGCTCTGCAGGGCCAGGCCGAGAGGTGGTTGACGCCACGCCAGCTTAAGCCAGGAATGGTGGTTTGCGACAATGGCACCAACCTCCTCTCCGCCCTCCGACAGGGACAACTGACCCATGTGCCCTGTGTGGCTCACGTCCTTAACCTGGTGGTGCAGCGGTTCTTGGGCAGGTACCCGGGCTTACAGGATGTCCTGAGGCAGGCCAGGAAAGTCTGTGTGCATTTCCGCAGATCTTATAATGCCAGTGCTCGCCTGGCTGAGCTGCAAAAGGAGTTGAACCTGCCCAAGAACCGCCTTATATGTGACATGCCCACCAGGTGGAACTCAACGTTGGCCATGCTGCAGCGGCTGCACACGCAGCAGAGGGCCATCAATGAGTACCTGTGCGACTACGGCACCAGGACAGGGTCAGGGGAGCTTGGTTTTTTTTCTCCACGCCAGTGGGGCATGATCAGGGATGCATGCACTGTCCTGGCACCATTTGAGGAGGCCACGAGGATGGTGAGCAGTGACAGTGCATGCATCAGTGACACTGTACCTCTTGTCCACCTGTTGGAGCACACGCTGCGTGGAATAATGGACAGGGCACTTGAGGCAGAACAGAGGCAGGAAGAGGAGGACTTCCTTGCCTCTCAAGGCCCCCTTTACCCAGACAGTGTTCCTTCTGTCCCACCCATCGCACAGGAAGAGGAGGAGGAGGAGGAGGAGGAGGAGGAGGAGGAGGATTGTGTCAGCATGGAGGTGGAGGCTGGCACTCAGCATCATCAGCAGCAGTCTTTTAGGGATGATTTACAGTCCCAAGAAACCAGTGGACTTGTACGTGGCTGGGAGGAGGTGGCTGCGGATCATGTCGTCCTTAGTGACCCAGAGGACTCCGGAGCGAATGCCTCAGCAAACCTACGCTGCATGGCCTCCCTGATCCTGCAAAGTCTGCGGAAGGATCCTCGTATTCTTCGGATCAAGGAGAGGGACCATTACTGGCTGGCCACTTTCCTTGATCCACGGTACAAGGGTAAGGTTGCGGACCTTATGTTACCGTCGCAGAGGGAGCAGAGGATGAGACAACTCCGGGAGGCCTTGCAGAAAGGTCTGTGCAACGCGTTCCCAGAGACTGGGAGGTTACAAACTCCTGGTCCTGGACAACGAGTTGCTGAGGCTTCGGCCAGTCAAAGAAGGAGCGGTGGGGAAGGTGGCCGTCTGACCGATGCGTTCAGACAATTCTTTAGTCCGCAGCCCCAAAGTATGATCGGTTCCAGCAACCATCGCCAGCGTCTGATAAACATGGTGCAGGAATATCTAGGGGCAAGGTCAGACTTGGACACCTTCCCCACCGAAAATCCTCTGGCTTACTGGGTCTTGAGGATGGATCACTGGCCAGAGCTTGCACAGTATGCAATTGAGCTACTGGCCTGTCCTGCATCCAGCGTTCTTTCGGAACGCACATTCAGTGCTGCTGGAGGATTTGTCACGGATCACAGGGTGCGCCTGTCCACCGACTCGGTTGATCGACTGACTTTCATCAAGATGAACCAGTCTTGGATCACCACCAGCTACCACACACCTGATGCTGATATAACAGACTAATTGATTTTAACATGTCACATCCCTTCAAGACTGATGCTGATGCTGAGTGCCTGTGCTGTTATGTTGACTGGCTATCCTCCTCCTCCGAGTCCTCAATGATACGATTGATGATGATAGCTTGGAAGATCATTTTTGTTTATGGGTGCCGCCACCAGTGGCTAAGGCCCAATTTTTCAGCCCCTGTTTTACAGGGGCGTGTCATTACAATTTTTGAAGCAATACTTTGCAACAGGGCTCATTGCTGTGCTCCAAGTACAGTATCTGTGAGGGGTTGTAGTGTTGTGCCACCAGTGCCTAAGGCCCAATTTTTCAGCCCCTGTTCAACAGGGGCATGCAATTACAATTCTTGATCTAATAATTCACAGCAGGGTCCATTGCTGCACCCACCAAGAGTAACTCTGAGGGCTTACAGTCTTGTGGCAACGCCACCACCACCACCACCACGAAAGGCCCAATTTTTCAGCCCCTGTTCAAAAGGGGCATGTAATTACAATTCTTGATCTAATAATTCACAGCAGGGCCCATTGCTGCACCCACCAAGAGTAACTGTCAGGGCTTACAGTGTTGTGGCACCAGCACCACCATCAAAGCCCCAATTTTTACTACCACTGTTCAACAATTATATGTAATTAAAATTCCTGATATAATAGTTGACAGCAGGGCGTTCCAGCACCAACCAAGAGTAACTGAGTGCTTACAGTGTTGTGCCAACACCAACAACTAAGGGGCCTATTTCTGCAGAGTATATACGGCAGGTCCCTACTTTCAAACATCCAACTTACAAACGACTCCTACTTGCAAACGAAAGAAGACAACAGGAAGTGAGAGGAAATCTACCCCTAGAAAGGAAAATTCTCTCCTGTAAGAATAAATATGGGAGAAAGGGGTCTCATCTGTACTGATGCTTTATCAGCAATCCTTGTTTCAAGAAAAACACCACATTTCAAAAACAGTTGTCATTGGGACGGAAAGTGAGGTGAAATGTTCTGAACAGGGGCACAGACAGCAAAACAAATGTTACAGGGGTGATAACCCTTACCTATGTTTCCCAAAAAGTTTAAAAATAGATTTTTGGGCTGGAGCTACACTTCAACAATGTACCTGTTCAAAATTACAAACAGATTCTACATAAGAACAAACCTACAGTCCCTGTCTTGTATGCACCGCCTGTATACGGCTGTTCAGAGTATATAGGGCCTTTTTTATTTTATGTGCGGGGTTCCCCTTAATATCCATACAAGACCCAAAGGGGCTGGTAATGGGCTGGGGTAGGGGGGGGGGTCATGGGGTAGCTATGCCATTTTTCTTAAAGAATTTCATCCATATTACCGGGACCAGACATTACATTAAAGCCGCAAGCAGTTTTAAATGGCTTTTTTTCTTTTAGAAGTGTCATTTTGTGCAGGGACAGTTCTAAACACGGGAAACACGTGGCACTTCACAGGCATACTTTAGACACCCCCCAGGTACGATATTTAAAGGAATATTTGACTTTTTTTTTTTCACTTTATGCATCATTAAAATGACTGCTCCCGAAAAACGACCGTTTTTAAAACTTCTTTTTGCATTGATACATGTCCCCTGGTGCAGAACCCGGGTTCCCAAACCCTATTTATGACAATAACATGCATAATAGTTGTTATAATTAGCACTTTAGAATTCGAACGTTCGCATCCATTGTATTTAATAGGGTTCTAATGTTCGTTCGAACTTTCGGTCCGTTCGCGGGTTCTGGTGCGAACCGAACCCGGGGGTGTTCGGCTCATCACTATCTATAACACAGCATCTTCTAGCGATCAGGTGACTCCTCGGCTCTCTCCTCTGTCCACCTGACAGCTCCAGCAGGCTGGGGCCGAGCACTGCTGCTGACATCAGCTGGGGGAGGAGAGGAGAGAGAGAGAGACGAGGAGTCACGTGATCACCGGGAGCTACTGTGTTATAAGTACAGATAAGCATATTTTTTTTATAAAACACAGGCACAGGGGCACTTATTGTTATATTACAGAGGGGATGGGAGCATTTTATATTGGTAAGCGAGAGAGAGAGAGAGAGACAGCAAGCCACTGAGTGCAGTATGTCAGTTCAAATTCATTGTTTAATAAAAGTAATATGAACTCACATTTTGGTGAGATAAATTGTGCATGGCATAAGTAGCTTGGGCTCCTGAGGTCCAGCTGGGCAGTGGTGGTGGTCAGCAGTTCCCGAGGCTCTGAGGCTGAAGGCAGTCACACAACAAGCGCGTCAGCAGTGATGGACGGGAGTCGTGGTCGAGCTTGCAATAGGAGCATGCGTGCTCCTTCATCAGGCATCTTATATTAGATATGAGAGCAGGAGGAGTGGAGGGGGTGGGCGCTAACACAAGCAGACAGGCAGGGAGGGGAGGGGGAGAGGACAAAGGAGAGGACAGAGGAGGACAAGAGCAGGGCTGCGGATGACGGAGGCACACAAGCTGACCATGGTGTCAGGGCTCAGTAGCCATGATACCAGTGGCGGCCCATGCATTAGGGGCTGCCCCTCAATCTATGCATCTGGCCCCCTGATCTACATACAGGGCCCAGGACTATGAATTCCAATGGGGGGTGCTTTATCTCTGTTACCTCAACTGAAAAAAAGTAATACTACATTCCTGTGTAGATACTTTCTATTCAGGCATTAATACTCTGTTTAAGATTCTGTATTCGTTAGGGAAAGTTCAGGCTGTGGCCAGATACACTGTAAAGTTAACCTTGCTCTTGAAGGTGGGTACATTTTCCTAAGCCTATTCTGTTCAGCTAATCCATGAAGAGTGTGGCACAATGAGTTATGGTCAGGAGTCTCAGGACATGATAAAATGTGGGCCTTACCACTTCTAAGGAATTCTGGGGGAGTCTCCCCAGAAAGACAGTTTTTGTAAGGCTCTGGATTCGGCTTGGGTTCTTGGATCCTGTTGCAATTCACAAAAATTATGATCAGTCCCCCTTTTAGGGCAAGGGGAACTGAGTTGGCTGTGAAGGAGAAGAGCATACACCGGAAACCTTTTATATAGGCATGTGTGCTGTGTGCTGTTTAGGAGGACACATCCATGCTCATCTCCTCGGCATGACAAACCTTCTCCTTACCTGGGAAGGTCGATTCACACAGGCTCTGGACTCTCCGTTTTTCTCAGAAAGATCTACCTTATTTGCAAACAGCACATAAGCATCTGAGATGATTACCACCATATACTGCAGAGATTTTCCAAAATAGTCTATTGATATTCACTCCCTCAGGAATTTCAAGAGACCTTCTCTACACTATAAGGGGCCCAATATTGACTTGAATTTCCTCCATATAATTTCCTCTCCGTGCCGTATATTGGTGAGATGTCACTGGATGTGTCCTCCCAGGAGATTACCTACACCTCCTGATTTTGTGTCCTAAGTGGGATTACCAACCCCACATGACACAACTGGAACCCTGATCCACGTTTTGGCCTCTTATGGTCTAGCACCCATGATTACCTACACCTCCTGATTTTGTGTCCTAAGTGGGATTACCAACCCCACATGACACAACTGGAACCCTGATCCACGTTTTGGCCTCTTATGGTCTAGCACCCATGTTGCGTGACAACCCAATCTTTCATTTTGATCATTGAAAACCTATACATATATAGATATAGCTCCTGAAGAAGCGGATTCTGTTTTTGAATCACAACGTGAAACATGTAGAGCACAGCATATTATGTATGTACAGTTGTATTCTTTTTCATTGATTGTAATGGTACGATACTTTGAAATGTCACGAAATTACCATTGTTTCTATGAAATATATAAAAATTTTGTCTCTCTATATATATATATATAATTTTGTATTAAAAATTATTTTAATTATCTACTCCATTGTATTGCCATTGGCTAGATTTTGAGAACTACATATCCATCCCTAGATTTTTCAAAAGTACACATTTTCATTTTTAAAAGCTAGTAAAGGAAAAGTCCCAAAATAGGAATGTAATAGCCAGTCTTAGGGAACTCCAGTAAAGATTTACCTTACCCGAAGACAAATAACATAAAAGGGTACAAACACTAGAGTTTATTTTTTTTGTTAATTCAGTTACAGCAGTACCTAAACTGAAAGCAATTGTCACGGTCAAGGGTCAGGCTCACAGCCCAGTAGCTGTAGAAGTAGAGAGGCTTCCACCTACCAGCTGGATATGCAAACAAGCAGGTCACCCTGGCAGGTGACATAGGTTTATCCAAGGTGTTAGGCCTCGTACACACGGCCGAGATTCTCGTTGAAAAAAACATGACGTTTTTTTCGACGAGATTCTTGGACAAGAAAATTGTCCCGGCCGAGTGTACACACGCTCGTTTCAAAGAACCCGCGGTTCTTTGAATGGAGCGTACGCGGTGACGTCATCGACTACGACGAGCATGCGCTCGTCACATTCGATGCCGTCGCCGCCATCTTGGTATACCCTACGTATGCCTAGGAAGCTACCGCGCATGCGTCAAATTCATTTCGAACATGCGCGGGCTTCCCGGCAGACAGGTAAGTGTACACACACACACTTTTCTCGTCGAGAAACAGGCTGACGAGAACCTCGACGAGAAAATAGAGAGCAGGTTCTCTATTTTCTCGTCGAGGTTACTTGTCGGTTTTCTCGACGAGAAACCCGATAGCCGCGTACACACGACCGATTTACTCGGCAAGACATCTCTGCCAGCAAGTTTCTTGCTGGTTCTTGCCGAGAAAATCGGTCGTGTGTACGAGGCCTAAGGTCTGAGTACTATCCAGTGTGCACCAGAGCTTCTGATGGTGGAGATGGTCTTTGCTGCATGTTAGTACCAGGCTGTGGCCCTCAGAATCGCCCCACCAGGAGATGAGCAAGCCAGGGCCCAGTAGAGTAGTCGGTAAACAAACCAAAGGTTGGAAACAAGTGGTTGCAGGTTGGCATTAAGCAGAAGCATAGTCAGGGAACAAGTCAAAGGTTGTTAACGAGTAGTAGCAAAGAATTGGGCAGAAGAAGGAGTGATAAGTGCAAGTTTTTGGCTGTAGGAAAGCACAATAATCTGGCAAACAGGAAGTGCAGAGACATGGCTTAAATCAGAAAGTTCATGGGTGGATCAAACAGATCAAAGTTCATGAGAAAAAAGGAATAAGGCAAGGTTAATAGGGAATGGAGTTAAACTGCGCTAACATATGAATTAATTAATCCTGTCCTGCTGCTATCTGATTAAGAAATCTCAACATGAAAGATTTGAAAGACAGCGCTGTGCCCAGGTGTGTGCTAAACTAATCCATCCAAAAAAATATAATAAATAAATGTGACCCAACACAATCCTATATTCTCTCTCTCTCTTTAATAATTTCTAATGTGATGGTGATAATTCTATCTAAAATATAAATATTTTGTCATAGGCGTGCGCAGCCTAATGCATTAGGGTGTGCACCTCAAACCAAAGCTCAAACACACGTGCGTCTGTATATATATATATACATATATATATATATATATATATATATATATATATATATATATATATATACATACAAACATATACATATACACACACACTCTTATAAATGAATGTATTAAAACATTTTTAATGAAATAAACATCAATGTAAACAAACATTATTTTATTACCTTAACATAACTTATTACCGTAATTAAATAATCTTTTAACTTAAACAAACCTTTTAAATAAATATCCAGATCAAATAAGCAATTTTTACACAAACCGCACAGTAAGTATTTTTTTTTTATAAGTGTCAGGTCTTAATATCCTGAATTGTATTTACTGCTTTAAATAAACTTGTTAGATCCCCCAGCAACAATAGATACCCTCAGCAACAATAGATACCCTCAGCAACAATAGATCCCCCAGGAACAAGACATCTCCCCAGCAACAATAGATCCCTCATGGCAACTATAGATTCACCAGCAACAATATATCCTTCCCAGCAACAATAGACACCTGCCCCCCCCCCCCCCACCCAGCAACAACAGATCTCTCCAGATTTGGTCTGTGTGAAAGTTATACAGTCTACAAACTATGGTATACTGTATATATATTACAATTGATCAGGATGCTGGTATGGGGCGTGGCGGTGATCAGGACGCTATGATTGGACACAGTAGTCACATGGTACAAGACCAGCGGTAATGGGATTCACTGTGTCCAGGCCACACACTGTTTACAGGGCTCCCAGGTGCGCGCTCTGTGAGCCGCGCAGGAGCCTCCAATGTGGGCTGACGTACAGGTACGTTAACCCACATTGGTACTGCTTCCTGTCTGCCATATATTGGGGCTGTGGGCATACAGGAAGTAGTTAATATACACTTAAGATTTTTTTTTTATACCAATGACATGTAGTAGAATTCATTTTGGCCTAAATTTTTGAAGAAAATTTATTTAATTGGATAGGTTTTATAACAGTAGTAGTAGTAGTAGTAGTAGTAGTAGTAGTAACAGTAGTAAGTAGAAAATATGTTTTTTTTTAATTCTTTTTGTGTTTAGAAAAACATAAAAAACCTAGTGGGGATCAAATACAACCAAAAGAAAGCTTTATTTGCATAAAAAAATGATATAAAATAAATTTGGGTAAAGTGTTACATGGCTGCGCAATTGTCAATAGAGCAGTTAAATAGCAAAAAAATGGCCTGGTCATTGTTCTCACACGTTAAAATAAAACAACATTATCGAAGCTTTATTTTAAAACGTGTGAGAACAATTTAAAAAGAAATTAAATTAAAAAATCGACTTAATGTATGTATGGGCAAAAAAAATAATATATATATATATATATATATATATATAAATAAATACATACACACTTACTTTTTTGCTGACAAGCCAGGCAGGGTTCATATTGATCCAGAAAATAAAACTCAAAGAAAGGGAATGTGCAAAAAAAAAAAATTAAGTGTCCAGCAAAAACAGTGGCAAATTATGTAAAGGAAATATAGTACGTGTGTGCAAAAATATTTAAAAATGCAAATAAGTCCCACAGATTATGTATATAAATCCAACATAAACAATATATTTTTTATATTTTTTATGTTGGACTTATATACATAATCTGTGGGACTTATTTGCATTTTTAAATATTTTTGCACACACGTACTATATTTCTTTTACATAATTTGCCACTGTTTTTGCTGGACACTTCATATTTTAGGGTTTTTTACCTGCACTGTCAGGGTATTTATTACTACTAGCACTTACACATCTGTATTATATCATTACATTGGAATCTGGTAGAATAGAGCCACATTCCCTTTCTTTGGGTTTTATTTTTTGGATCAATATGAACCCTGCCTGACTTGTCAGCAAAATAGTAAGTGTGTATACATATATATAAAAATGCACACTTACTTTTATGCTGACAAGTCAGGCAGGGTTCATATGGAGTTGTCTTTTTTTTTTGGTCCATCTTGTGTCTAGCTCTGGCTGCCCGCCCTGCTCCATGCTGTCTCACTGATCACCTCACTGAGCCACCCACCTGCCGCTATCCAGGCTGACTCGGCTCCGCTGCTTCTTCCAAGGGGGAGAGAGGAGGCCGGAGGGGGGCGGAGTGCAGATGTATATCACTCCGCTGCCGTCTGTGGTACCTGTAGCCGGAACTATAGAAGACCCATCGGCAAATGCGGCTGGATTACTCCGCAGCTGTGGTCCCGGCGACTCCCTAGTCCCTGTTTAATCACCTCCCAATCGCAGCAGTGCAGCACACAGATGTGTTTGCTTGCCCGGACCGACCCCAGGGGTGACATGATCTACACAGATAATGTCACAGGCTAGCACTAGCAGTGAGAGCACAGGAATGATTAGGGTGTGCCTGGGCAAACCCGGCACACCCCGTGGGCACGCCTATGGCAGCACACAGATGTGTTTGCTTGCCCGGACCGACCCCAGGGGTGACATGAGCTACACAGATAATGTCACAGGCTAGTGCTAGCAGTGAGAGCACAGGAATAATTAGGGTGTGCCTGGGCACACCCGGCACACCCCGTGGGCACGCCTATGCATTTTGTGATGTGTGACCACACCAACACGTAATAAAGGAGTGGGTAACTAAACCCACATAGGCATCCACTTGAATTTGTGTATATCTTTATCTAACCAAAAAACAAAAGCAAAATTCAAAAGTCCATAAAGTGTCCCAAAGATATAGTTATTATTATTTGTAAACTAATGAATCAAAAAAGAGTTCAATAAAACCTTGTTCACTCCCACAAGTGTAAGTAGCAGATTCTTCATATACTGTATCCTCCACCTCTTATGATCTAAATCACTCACCAATGTAAGTGGCTGGTGATAAGGAACCAGCAAACACGCATTCTCCCTTAGAGCCAGTTCACACAGGGGCAACACGACTTTGAGCGCGACTCTGCAAGGCAACTTGGACACGACTTGAGCCTGAACCACAGCGTGACCTGGAGCGACTTGAAGTCGCCTCCAGGACAGGCTGCCCCCTGTGTTTGGTATGAATCATGAGGGGGAACTCCACGCCAAATTTTAACTAAAAAAACGGCATGGGTTCCCCTCCAAGAGCATACCAGGTCCTTAGGTCTGGTATGGATTTTAAGGGGAACCCCCTACGCCGAAAAAACGGTGTGGGGGTCCCCCAAAATCCATACCAGACCCTTATCCGAGCACGCAGCCCGGCCGGTTTAGGAAAGGGGTGGGGACGAGTGAGCGCCCCCCTCCTGAACCGTACCAGGCCGCATGCCCTCAACATGGGGGGGGTGGGTGCTTTGGGGCAGGGGGGCGCCCAGGAACCTTTTTTGAAGTCAGAGCGACTGCAGTCGTGTACATTAAGACGACTTCATTCACTTTCATTAGTTTTAAAAACAGCGCGACTTGGGGCGACTTGAAGTCGGATCCCGAGTCACCCCTGTGTGA
The DNA here is from genome assembly GCA_029206835.1 of Rana muscosa. Lineage (NCBI taxonomy): Eukaryota > Metazoa > Chordata > Amphibia > Anura > Ranidae > Rana > Rana muscosa. The sequence continues at coordinate 1,137,492,643 of CM055122.1, forward strand.
ACCAGCTCTTAACAGGGTGCAATATTCTGCAGATCTGTGATAGATATTGATCTCCTTAGTTGCAATCAACCCAGACATCCAACGGGTTAATTCCTTTCCTTTGCAAAACCCAAAAGATAGCCACTCCGGACTCTCCTCCACAATAATATGATTGGTCTCTTCAGAGAGGTGTAATCGCAAATAAAAGTAGCACAGCAGTGCATAAAATCCTTTAACCACTTCAACCCCAGGAGGATTTACCCACTTCCTGACCAGGCCATTTTTTGCGATACAGCACTGCGTTACTTTAACTGACAATTGTGCTGTTGTGACAAATGTATTCATCAGTTTAGGCCAATATGTATTTTGCTACATATTTTTGTTAAAAAAAATTGCAATAAGCGTATATTGATTGGTTTGCACAAGAGTGGTTACACATCACAATATATTTCTATTCCAGATAGAATTATCACAATCGCATTAGAAATTATTAGAGAGAGAATTTAGGATTGTGTTGGGTCACATTTATTTATTATATTTTATAATGATGGATTAGTTTAGCACACACCTGGCCACAGCGCTGTCTTTCTTTCACATAAGGTAAGGTTGTCTAAGCAATTAGGAAGGATGCTGTCCAGCATCTCAAGTGGCTAAGTGGGAAGAGTTACCAACACACACAGCAGAGGTCCTGGGTTTGGGTTCAGGTCCAGGCTCTGTCATTGATATATGTGCTGCTGAGGAATAATTGTATCACAGTAAACATTGTGGTGAAGTACACATGGTGAATCACACATTTAACCTTCTGGGTTAGGGCACATTACAATATATATATATAATGGCCAGCCAAAAGGGGGAAGCGGGTGATGGCAGCCTTATTGGTGCCGTGGCACAAAGTATGCTTAGAGACTTGGCCGGGAGAGTCATAAGAGAAAGGCCTTGCATAATAAGTGTGGTAGCTTCCTGGGGTGTGTGCCTATAAGGCAAAGTGAATTCAATATACTGAGTAATACTAATGTTCAAGAAATGTGTGTTCAGGCAAGACATGAAGGGCTGGTGAAGAATGGGACATGTTCTGCATTCCATTCTTGCAATGTATAACGTTAATAAATTCAGAGAGTGGGGTTTGGTCTACAGTCTCTGTTGGTTCCAGGTAATAAGTGGTAATGCCTTAGGAACCAAAGTTACTTGTGGTTTATAACCTGCCTTCCAGGGGGCAAACGCTCATTCCCTTTCTCAACAATCTACAACAACTGTACCATTGGTGACATTTCTCTTCACATGCTGTCCCAGAGCGACAACAGGAATTTAAAGGAAATCACATAAATGCAGGTAAAATACCCTCAGTTGTCCCTGAAACAGGTGTCATCTTTGATGATTTCCCTTTACCTCTTGTTCCTGGGACAACTCTAAAATGTTGCATTCTTTCTCACTTCTTTTCACTGTGACAATGGTAACCAGTAGAAATAGAGTGGTGAATATTCCCACCAGGTAGAAAGACAGCAATATAAAGCTGACAGAAGATCTAACTCCTTCATGCTCTATCCAAAACTAAACAAAAAAAAAAGTGTTTTCTTTTTCGTACATCACGGGACACAGAGCGACTTAGTCATTACTAATGGGTTATATAGATTACCTTCAGGTGTTGGCACTGGCCAATTCCAAACCGGAAGTACCCTCCCCTATATAAGCCCCTCCCATCCGGGAGCACCTCAGTTTTTTGCCAGTGTCTAAGGTGTTGGCCAAAGAGTAACATGTGTTTTCACTGGGCTTGCGTACAGGTTCTTTTGGGCCTTAGTAAGCTGTTCCGGATCCCACCAAAAAAGCTTCATAGCTAAACGGTCGGTACCCGGGCCTTGCAGCAGAAGAGCAAGGTTTTGCCTGTAATGCCTCTCTTAGGAGGGCTGGACCCTGGGATCCAGAGCTCTGGTCATACCCACGACCAAGATGTTGTCTGTGCAGGGTGCTATACAGGTCCAGGGGAGTGGAATCCTTGGGAACCTGGTCCCTGAAGGTTTAATTACAATGCCTGCCGTGATAGGTGAAGTTTGGACTTCTGTGGACCAAACAAAGTCCTGCGGCGGGGATCAGGTAAGTGGGGGCCCCCAGGAACTTGGTTCTATTGGGGGACCCCCAAGCCTAATTTGTCTTTCTGTCTGTTACCTAACGGTATTCCCGCTAATATCTGTGTTTGCCTGTAACTACTGAAAATGTAAAATTTTAATAGTAGTCAAGAAAAAAAAAAAAAAAAGGGACCGCGGTACCTGTGTTAAACCACTAGAGGCCGCTGTAGTCCATTTTTCTTGTCATGTGGATCTTTGGTTTTCTCAAGTCAAAAGATCCAGGCAGTTGGTAAGTTTCTCTGTGGGAATCCACTTCCTCTGCCCTGTTGCTGCGCTCATCCACCGCACAGGCCCTCCGGCAAAAAGGGCCCTGGCTCCTAGTCCCTGTTTGATTTCGAAAAGGGCGCCAATGGCGCACGGGCGCGCGCGCGGGCGCGTGCACGCGCCTCCTATGAAAAAAAAGGGGTGGGGCGGGTGGATGACGCTCGATGCGCGCCGCGGCGCTTCTGCGCATGTGCAGGCGTCCCAGCATGGTTAAAAGACACAGTACAAGTGTCAGCTGGATGCAAACAGAGCTAGCAACAAACAGTGGCACACAGAGGCGGTTGAGGCAGGCATCCCCATAGAAAGGCACTTTAGTGGACACCAGCTGGTATATAGCAGCAACTGTGTTAGACTATTACCAGCAAAAATTGGTGTATGACGACGGGAATACCTCAGCTTTGTGCTTAAAGGATATGTCGTCCAGACGCTCCGGAAATAGGTCTTCCAGGAAGCCAAAGGGGTCTCCATCGGGCTCTGAGGATATTGGGCATGCTTGTACTGCACCAATCTCCCCTGAGAATTCAGAGGTCAGTAGCCGTAGAAACCCCGCAGGAGTGCCTGGTGCTGCGGCTGTCCCCAGTCCACCTGCTCCTGTATATATAACAGAGGAGGTTTTATCCTCAACTCTGGGAGGATTGGAAGAGAGATTAACAGCATTGATCGCTGCTTCCCTGTCACAGGAAAAGCGCGTCCGATCTCCGTCTCCTCCTTCAGAGTGCCTGTTAGTGGAGGAACAGCCCCACACAGAGATCGACCTACCTGAAGGGGATCAGGATGAGGTTGATTCAGTTATGGAGGAATCAACAGTGGAAGAACCTTTCTCAGCATCTCAGGCTGAAAGATTATGGGTTCAGTCTCTGACTAACATGGTCCGATCAGCATTTAAAATGCCTCTGGCGGAACCACCATCCACTACGGTTTCCTCGCTGGGGTCGCTAAAAGCTCCCCAGGCTGTCTGTTCCTTCCCAATCCACCCTTTATTAGAAGGGCTTATTTACCAGGATTGGGAGCATCCTGATAAAATATTTGCTCCCCCCAAGAGATTTCCGGTGATCTATCCCATGGAGGATAAGTTCATAAAAAAATGGAGGGTCCCTACAGTGGACGCAGCCATCTCTTCTGTTAACAAATCACTGACATGTCCAGTAGATAATGTTCCAATGTTCAAAGACCCAATAGATAAAAAATTGGAGTCTTTACTAAAATCTGCTTTCTCTACAGCAAGCATAGTGACACAACCTGCGGTAGCAGCGATTGGAGTCTGCCAAGCAGTGAAAGATCAGTTGAAACAAGTCTTAAGGGACTTACCAGATCAGCAGGCTCTTGCCCTAGCTGACCTGCCTAGAGCCTTGTGTTTTGCGGTGGACGCCATAAAGGATACAATCCAACAAGCCTCCCGCTTTACGCTGTCTATAGTACATATGCGTAGGCTTCTGTGGCTCAAAAACTGGTCTGCTGAAGCTCCCTGTAAAAAACTGCTGGTTAGCTTCCCATTTCATGGAGAACGCTTATTTGGAGAAGATCTGGACAAATATATCCAGAAAATTTCTGCCGGTAAAAGTTCACTCTTACCGGTTAAGAACAAGGGTAGAAGTCCTTCTTTTAAGAGGCCTACTTCTCCAGTCCCTGGCACATCGGCTGTGAAACAGTTCCGACGGCCTCCGCGGTCAAATCCAGGGGGCAGAAATCAGGGACAATCACAGGGTAACAAGAAACCCTGGGTCAAGAGAGGTAAAAAACCTCCCCCTAAGTCTTGAAGGGTTGCCCCCACTCAGTCGGGTGAGGGGAAGACTTCAGTTGTTCACAGAGACCTGGCGGGACACCATCAGAGATGGGTGATCTCCGCAGTAAGTCTGGGATACAGGCTGGAGTTAAAAGACATTCCTCCTGCCCATTTTATAAGGTCAAACGTGCCAAGCGATCCCCAGAAGAGTGGATCCCTCTTTCTGGCACTAGAGCAACTATTGCCCCAAGGGTAATCATGAAGGTTCCCTTGGAAGAAAACGGGTTCGGGTTTTACTCGAACCTTGTCACAGTCCCCAAACCAAATGGGGACATGAGGCCCATATTAAATATAAAAGGGCTAAACAAGTTCCTACATATCAGGACTTTTTCGGATGGAGTCGATCCGATCGGTGGCCACCGCCCTACAAGGGCAGGAATGGTTAGCCTCGATCGACATAAGGGATGCTTATTTGCATATTCCCATCTGTCCGGCCCACCAGAAATTTCTACGCCTTGCAGTAGAAGGGCGCCATTTTCAGTTCAGAGCCTTACCTTTCGGTCTGGCCACGGCACCACGAGTGTTCACAAAAATTCTGGCCCTACGATTGGCCAAACTAGGAACACAAGGTGTAACGATAATGGCATATCTAGACGACTTGTTGCTGATAGACCACTCAGTGAAAAAAACTAGAAGTGGTCGTTCACAAGATAATCAAGTATCTGGAATCTCACGGTTGCATTATCAACCGAGACAAGTCAGCCCTAAAACCAGTCAAAAGCCTGGAATACTTGGGGGCTAAGACTGGATTCAAATCAGAGAAAGATTTTCTTACCTCCAGAGAAGGTGTCGTCTTTGAAAGATTTGACCCACTTAGTGGGTACAAAAAAGAAAAACCATCCATACGCCTGTGTATAAGGCTGCTGGGAAAAATGGTGGCTTCATTCGAAGCGGTACCCTACGGTCAAATTCCATTCAAGGAACTTGCAGAGGGCCATACTGTCAGCCTGGAACAAAAAAGTTCAGGCTTTAGACTTACCAATGTCCCTGTCCCCTTCCGTTCGCAAGAGCCTCCATTGGTGGTTGGTGCCCCAGAATCTGGAAAAAGGGAAACCCTTCAGTCCGGTTTCTTGGAAGGTGGTCACTACAGTTGCCAGCCTCATAGGCTGGGGGGCAGTACTGGAGCAATGGTCTCTCCAGGGCAAGTGGTCAGAAGCAGAGAAGGCCCTGCCCACCAATCTCTTAGAGATACGAGCAGCCCGGTATGCCCTAGTAGCATGGACATCCAAACTCCAAGGGTCACCTGTCAGAATTCAATCAGACAATGCCACAGCAGTGGCATATATCAATCACCAGGGTGGCACCAGGAGTCGTGCAGCCCAGAGGGAAGCGAATTGCATCCTGGAATGGGCAGAAAGGTATGTCACAGCCATATCCGCGGTTTTCATCCCAGGAGTGGAAAATTGGAGAGCGGACTTTTTAAGTCGCCAGCAATTATGCCCGGGGAATGGTCTCTTCACCCCGAGGTTTTCCAGGCAATATGCCAGCGGTGGGGAACATCGGATGTAGATCTGCTAGCATCCAGATTCAACGCAAAGGTGGACAGATTTGTGTCTCGCACAAAGGATCCCCTAGCTTGCGGTTCGGATGCCCTAGTGTTCCCTTGGGATCAGTTCAAGCTGATTTATGCATTCCCACCGCGATTAATCCGCAGAATCAGGGTAGAAAAGAAACCAGTGATTCTGGTGGCTCCAGCGTGGCCCCGAAGGGCATGGTACGCGGAGATTGTAAGAATGTCAGTGGGAAGTCCTTGGACCCTCCCACATCTTCCGGACCTGCTTTCGCAAGGACCGATATACTACCCTTCCTTACCAGCCCTAGGTTTGACGGCCTGGCTATTGAAGCCCACATTCTAAAAAAGAGAGGGCTCTCTAATCCTGTGGTATCTACCATGATCAATGCCAGGAAGCCGGTATCCAGGCAGATCTATTATAGGATCTAGAAGGCGTACATCACGTGGTGTGAGGCCAGGAAATGGCATCCACGTAAGTACGTAATAGGTAGGATTCTGGACTTCCTACAGTGGGCTGTACATAGGAAGCTTGCCTTGAGTACTATCAAGGGTCAGGCGGCCTTGTCAATATTTTTTTCAAAGGCCCTTGGCTTTGCATTCATTAGTCAAAGCTTTCATACAAGGAGTGATGCGTATTAGCCCTCCGGTTAGTATTCCCATATGTCCATGGGACTTAAACCTGGTTCTGTCGGTTCTACAGAAACAACCATTTGAACCATTGCGGCACATTTCCTGGGTTCTTTTCACCAGGAAATTGATTTTCTTAGTAGCCATTTGTTCGGCTAAAAGAGTATCGGAATTAGCCGCCTTGTCCTGTAAGGAGCCATATCTGGTTATCCATAAGGACAGAGTAGTATTACGTCCTCATCCAGCCTTCTTCCTAAGGTGGTATCGAGGTTCCATTTGAACCAAGATGTGGTTCTTCCTTCCTTTTTCCCCAAACCTAGTTCGGTAGAGGAAAAGTTATTGCATTCTTTGGATGTAGTAAAAGCAGTTAAAGCTTATCTTAAAGCCACTGCTCAGATTCGTAGAACGGATACTTTGTTTGTTCTGCCGGAAGGCCCCAGAAAGGGTCAGGCAGCATCAAAAATCTACTTTAGCCAAGTGGATTCGACAGGTCATAATACAAGCCTATGGCTTGAAAAGGAGACCGCCTCCGTTCAAAGTTAGGGCGCACTCCACAAGAGCAGTTGGAACTTCATGGGCAGTGCATCACCAAGCCTCCCTGGCTCAAGTCTGTAAGGCCACAACATGGTCCTTAGTACACACGTTTACTAGATTCTACCAGGTAGACGTCAGGAGGATGTCGCCTTTGGGCGCAGTGTGTTGCAGGCCGCAAAAGAGCCTCATGCCTGATGGCGCCCAGCTTATGTATCCCTCCCCTCATTTGGCATTGCTTTGGGACGTCCCATTAGTAATGACTAAGTCGCTCTGTGTCCCGTGATGTACGAAAAAGAAAAAGGGATTTTTATAACAGCTTACCTGTAAAATCCTTTTCTTGGAGTACATCACGGGACACAGAGCTCCCACCCCTCTTTTTGGGACACTTATTGCTTGGCTACAAAACTGAGGTGCTCCCGGATGGGAGGGGCTTATATAGGGGAGGGTACTTCCGGTTTGGAATTGGCCAGTGCCAACACCTGAAGGTAATCTATATAACCCATTAGTAATGACTAAGTCGCTCTGTGTCCCGTGATGTACTCCAAGAAAAGGATTTTACAGGTAAGCTGTTATAAAAATCCCTTTATTTCTCTTCTTCGTCCATGGACGGACACAGCTCCTTAAATCATGACCGTTGGGTTATGTTCCTGTTCCTAGGAGAGGACTAGGCAGAACATGTTAGTTATCTTAAAACATGTAACTTAAACAGAGTTGAACAGCCCCGCCCAGGGGTCGGTCCCTCTGTACATAACCCTCCTCCCTGCAGTTAGCAGCTTCAGTTTTTTTCTGCCTAGCAGAGGAGAGGATGTGGCTTCCTTCAGGCCCTGTATCCTGAAGAGATTTTTTACTTTTATTTTATTTTTGAGAATTCTTTGAGAATCTTCTATCAACTGCCGGCTGGGCATGACAGGCAGGACTTTAGATCCTTGTAGTCCCCCCATGGCTCCAGGGGTGGCCGGTGAGCTATATGCTCCAGGGTCCACATATGACCGTGCGGCTTGCTGTCTCAGTCACAGTTGACCGGGTCGACAGCTACTCCGTACTGCTGTTGTAGGTCTGTCAGGAACGCACAAGCAGGGACGGGTAAGTACAGTTCCTCCTGCTTCGGTGGGGTGGAACAGCTGGGCATTCCTAAGGGGGTCGTTAGGTTCTCCTACCTTTCCCTCTCTCCCTCTGTCACCCTTTTTTCCTCCTCCCCTCACAGGGCTACTGCAACCAGGGAATACCTTTAGGGGGGCTCCTGGTACCGGCGGGGGGCTGTGAGGGTGTCCAGGCCTGCTATCTGTGTGGGGGGTGGTCTTTTTTTGGGAGCCTCCACTGCTGGCCTTCTCGTCCACCTCGCTTGCTGGGTGCCAATTTTTGAAGCGCTGGCGCCATTTTTCTGGGGTCTATGCATTGCATTGAATTCCCCATTGGCGGCCATTTTGCCGTAGCGGCACCATGCTGCAGGCGGGCGGCCATTTTCTTGTGGTCTGCGGCTTTTTTTCTGGCACCCGGTGGCCATTTTGGAAGGGGTTTTGGCCTCTAGTGCTGTAATTGCTTCCTGGTTGGCTTCATGAACGGCGCACATGGCACCATTTACCCCACACAGCTTCTCAGTCACACTCGGTGTGAGGATGGAGAGCGGGCAGCGGCGCTCGGCGGTCCCTGGCTTGCGGTGAGTCCCCTGGGTATTTCCTCCCCTGGGTATTTCCTCCCCTCGGCAGCGACGTTGCTGGTCAGGTGCGGGGGGGGGGCCGCACCCAGGTGACACCCACCAGAGGGGTGACACCTGTGGGTAGCGCAGCGGCACCACACTGACATCGCCCGCCCGCTGCCCTGTGCCTCACGGCTCACGCCGCGGCTGTGTCCCTCAGCGGAGCAGAGCGGAAGGAAGCCGCCGCCCCCTCTGCCTCCTCTCTGTTTACATCCACAGAGGAGGAGGAGCCCGCGCTCGAGGGACACACCACTGTGTGTATCTTCCGCTCTGTTCTGAGGTCTGTAAGGTAAGGGGGCATCTATACTGATGGGGGAGGGGGTGTCTGTACTACTGGGGTCTGCACTAGGGGGAGTTTGCACCAAGGGGGGGCTGTAACTGAGGGGGTGTCTGTGCTGAGGGGGGTCTGGTACTGAGGGGGTGTCTGTACTGAGGGGGGTCTGGTACTGAGGGGGTGTCTGGTACTGAGGGGGTGTCTGGTACTGAGGGGGTGTCTGGTACTGAGGGGGGTCTGGTACTGAGGGGGGTCTGGTACTGAGGGGGGGTCTGGTACTGAGGGGGGTCTGGTACTAAGGGGGGTGTCTAACTTAGGGGTGTCTGTAACTGAGAGGGGGTCTGTAATCAAGGGGGGTCTGTAACCGAGGGGGGACTGTAACCGAGGGGGGTCTGTAACTGAGGGGGTGTCTGTACTGAGGGGGTGTCTGGTACTGAGGGGGTGTCTGTAAATGAGGGGGGTCTGTACTGAGGGGTGTCTGTAACTGAGGGGGGTCTGTAACTGAGGGGGTGTTTGTAACTGAGGAAGGTCTGTAACTGAGAGGGTGTTTGTAACTGAGGAAGGTCTGCACTGGGGCGGCCTGTAACTGAGGTGTGATCGTAACTGAGGAAGGTCTGCACTGGGGGGGTCTGTAATTGGGGGTGTCTGTAACTGAGGGGGTGTCTGCACTGGGGGGATGTTTGCACTGCTGTGGGGTCTGCACTGAGGTGGGGGTGTCTGTACTGATGGAGCGGTCTGCACTGAGGTGGGGGTGTCTGTACTGAGGGTGGAGGTTTTTACTGAGGGAGGGGGTCTATATTGATGGAGGGGGGTCTGTACTTAGTGGGGGGATCTGTACTGAGGGAGGGGATCTAAACTGTGGGAGGGGGGTCTGTAGTTAGTGGAGGGGGGTCTGTACTGAGGGGGGACTATAGTTGTTGGGGGGTGACACCATTTTTTTTCGCACCGGGTGACACCAACCCTAGTGATGCCACTGCCCCTCAGTCAGTGCAGCTAGGAGGGTGGGCTAGTTATGTGTCAGGTAACTGACTAGGTCCCTAAGGGTGGTCAGTGGGTGTTCTGGAGCCAGAGGCTGGCGTTATTTTACCACAGACATTCCAGCGGCAGCATCCGGTGCTCTGCACCTGCGGTTCCCATAGGCACTGTTTAGGCAGTCCTTGAGTCCTTGTTGCCAAGGTGGAAGAGGCGTATGAATGCAAGAAGAGGGTTGCTAAGCGCTCCCTCCCCACGCCATCACATGGGAAATTGCTCAGACGCGGACTCGGGCCTGGCTGCAGCTGGTCCCTGGTTCTGAGATGTCAGAAACGGCGGACAAGGACCTTCCCTGTGTGGAGGACCCCTTGTCCGGGCCACCTCAAGACAGCAATACGCTGTCAGGGACACTCGCAAGCTGGATGGTACAACTCTTCCACAGCTGAGTCTGCACTTTCTTTGGGTCGCACGAACCGACCCTCTATACTTAAGGTTTTCCTTACGTAGCTACAGACCGGTCGCAGAGGCCCCTTGCGGTCCCTCAGCGCACCCCGATCTCTCAGGTTATAATAAGTAACCTCTATCCCGGGGGAGGGGACCAACATGGAGTCAGTATCTGTGAGGCAACAGCAGAGCCCTGCACCTGTGGTTTTCCTGCCATTTTCTGGGGAATGCTCTGACTCTGACAGGACCACGGTCTGAGGTGTCAGAGGTTGCTTTTTACCTGTGGTTTGGTGCTTGCTTCGACAGCACATATACGCAGATTGGAACGATACAGAGAAGATTAAGAGCCCTCGGTGCCATAGTTTAAACATACACAATATGTTTATACACAACACAACACTGGCTGTAATTACAGTGTATGTATGTATTATTGCTCTCTGTGTCTGCATGGGTTTCCTCCCATGCTCCAATGACGGGCGTGCCTTCGGTGTCATACACAGTATAATCATACTCAATATGTTTATACACAACACTAAATACATTCACAGTATATGTATGTATGTATTACTCTCTGTGTCTGTGTGGGTTCCTCCGGGTACTCTTGTTTCCTCCCACACTCCAATGGTATGCGCGCCTTCGGCGCTATGCACAGCATGCTCATGTTCAATATGTTTATTCACACTTGCTATAATACCTACACGGTATGTGTATGCAGTCTGCGTGGGTCTCCTCCGGGTACTCCGCTTTCCCCCATACGCTCCAATGGTTTGCATGCCTTCGGCGCTATGCATAGCATAAACATGTGCAATATGTTTATTCACGCATACTAACATACCTACACGGTATGTGTAGGCATTCTGCTTGGGTTTCCTCCCACGCCCCATTGGTGTGCGCACTTTCGGCGCTTTTCACAGTATAAACATGTTCAATATGTTTTACTAGACTACAGACACTGTATGTCTATGTACTATGCTCTCTGTAGCTGAGTGGGCTTCATCCCACGCTCCAATTGCGCGTTTTGGCGCAATACACAGTATAAACTGTGTTGGTACACTCAGCACTTATCAATGAAGTTGCTGCTGGAAGGTGTCAGTCCCTTTTTTTGGGTCACACTCGACCCTCTCTATATTGAAGAAGCGTGCCGACTCTTCTTCAATGGAGACTGGGTTTGTCGCAGAGGTCCTTCTTGGTCCCCCAATGCACGTTATTTCTGGTAGAGCATTGTCATATGGATATGTGTTTTTGCCTATGCGGTTGACCCCTGGCATCAGGGGTACCACTTTCCCGGCAGGGGGGTCACTTGCCTTTCGGTGGTGATCAGAAGAGATGGCTTGGTCTGTGTTTGCCATGCTGAGGTCAGCATTACGCCTGTTAGTGGCTGCGTCTCTGGTGTCTCTGACACTCAATGACTGGGCAAAGCTTTTGTACCAGGCAGTGGAGGAGCATCAGCTTCCTCTATCACAGGGCTTGACAAATTTGCTTGGAATCCAGGAGCCAGCTAAAAAAGTTAGGAGACAGGAACGCGCACCGTACAGCCGAGGTTGCGCGCAGAAGGGAACGCATACGTGAGTAGCGCCCGCATATGAAAGCTGTGTTAAAACCACACATGTGAGGTATCGCCGCGATTGGTAGATTGAGAGCAATAATTCTACCCTAGACCTCCTCTGTATCTCAAAACATGCAACCTGTAGAATTTTTTAAACTTCGCCTATGGAGATTTAAAGGGTAAAAGTTTGTCGCCATTCCACGAGCAGACGCAATTTTTAAGCGTGACATGTTGGGTATCAATTTACTCAGCGTAACATTATCTTTCACAATATAAAAAAAAAAAATTGGGCTAACTTTACTGTTGTCTTATTTTTTAATTAAAAAAAAAAGTGTATTTTTTCCCCAAAAAGTGCGCTTGTAAGACCGCTGCGCGAATACGGTGTGACAGAATGTATTGCAATGACCGCCATTTTATTCTCTAGGGTGTTAGAATAAAAAATATATATAATGTTTGGGGGTTGTAATTAGAGGGAATGAGATGGGGCAGTGGAAACAGACAGGGGAAGCTCCATTAGCATTGCTGGTTGTATGTCATACCAACGGCCACCACAAGATGGCGCCAGATCGCAGAAGGAAGCATAGGCCTACAGAGAAGCATAGGCCTGCAGAAGGCCGCAAAGCCGCGGTCTCAATTACCGGCCGGCCTGACGCGATCGCGATTGCGTGGCGCAGGGGGGGTTTCACTGAGACACAGGATACCCCAGCTGTGCTGCCCCAGGCGCCAGGTCGCTAATTCTAGTCGCAATGGTGACCTGGCGCCCGGGGATTGTCGAGCCCTGCCCTATCAGTCGGCCAGCAGGTGCACTGCACTTTAGCCTCTAGGGTCTCTGTGTCCGGGGTGGTTTTGCGCCACCTGACAGGGCTGATGTACTGGTCCGCTGGCCGAGGTTCTAGGGAAGCTCTGGCAGATTTGCCTTTTCTTTGGCTAATAGTAGAGGCGGCTGGGACCTGCCTTCTCCAATATCTTGCAGTGTTTCATGGGGGTTGTCATACCCATACCACTGCAGGACAGATTAAGATCTGTTCATGGCTCTTGGGCTTCAAGGCCCTTAATGCCTTTGTGTAGCAGTCCGGTTTTTCCGACCACGGAGTTTGTGAAGTGGTCGCTTCATATCAGATCGAGGGTTTTATTTCTTCTTCACTGGATGGTTTCTTTTTCCTACAGTCTCATTGGACTGCCCTGATGGGGCAGTTCAAGACTGGATGGGGATTTGGAAATTCAGAATGGTGTCGTCTCGCTCCATCCAGGGACGTCCCTGGACTTCAGGGACGCGAGCTGGCATGTCCCCAGATACGATATGCATAGAATTTCCTGTGATTAGCGGTCAGGGAGAACCACAATTTTTTTTTATGACTCTCCTTTTTGACCTAGCGGCACCGGGAGTTTTCTCCGGGGTGCTCGCTTCAATTCTGACCGTGCTGAGTCAACATGGCATTGTCATCATCGGTCTCTGCATGGTCTTCTTCGATAACCTGTTTTCAGTTTTGAATTAAAGGAAGACGTGTCTATAGTCAGTCTCCATCCTGGGGCTGGTTCTGTGCTCATCAGAGGCGAGAATTTTTCTTCCTTCGGAAAGGTTGCGGATGCTCCAGGGGGCAGTGAAACGGGTCTGGGCCTCCTTCGAGGCAGCACCGTTTGTCCCTTTGTTGGAGATGGGACACGCCAGACGTGGATCTCCTGATCTCTTGACGCAATTGTCGAGGTTTGTGGCCAGGTCCAGAGATCCATGGGCAGTCGCGTATATGACGCGTTGGTGGCCCCGTGGGGTCAGCTCGGCTAATTTATGGCTTTCAACCACTGAGGTTGCATCCTTGTCTACTCCGCAGAGTAGAGTCCGAAGGAATTCCGGTGATTTTAGTCACCTCAGATTGACCCAGGCATCCCTGGTTCGCCGACCTCGTGTCTCTGGTGGTGGATTGGCCTGGCATCCGCCAATGGGGCGGGACATTCTCTCGCATGGTCCCATTCTTCATTCTGCTTTACAGTCACTGGCTTTAGCGGCATGGCTATTGGAAGCCAGGTACTGAGGGACCGAGCCCTGTCGGTTTCGGCCGTTTCAACTATGTCGAGAGCATGGAAATCTTCGGAAGATTTACTATCGCACATGGAGAGCCTACTTCTCTGTGGGAGGCGATGGAATGCCGTCCACGGACTTATTCGGTCTTCAGGATCCCGCTGTTTTTACAGCGCGGAGTGGATCAGAAACTTACCTTAAGCACCATTCGGGGCAGTTTACAGCCTTGGCTGTTTTCTTTCTGCGACCCCTGGTGTCTCTTCAACAAGTAAGTACGTTTGAGCAAGGGGTCCGACAAGTGGCTCCTTTGGTGTGACCGCCACTACCTTTGTGGGTTTTGAATCCGGTGCTCTCGGCGCTGCAGAAACCTCCCTTCAAGGACATTGGGGAAATTCCTCTTTTGTCACTTTCTCAGAAGGTGGCCTTCCGGTTAGCCATCACAGCTGTCAGGAGGGTTTCTAACTTGGCGGCCTTGTATTGCAAGTCCCCATATTTGGTCCTCCAATGGGACTAAGCGGTGCTACGACTGCAGCCTTCTTTTCTTCGAAAGGTGGTTTCGGATTTTCACCTGAATGAGGATATGGTACTTCCACGTTGTGTCCTCGGCCATCGTATTCCAAGGAGATTGCGCTACTTTCTTTAGATGTGGTACGCGCCCTGCGGGTGTACCTGTCTGTATCGGTTCCGTTCCGGAGGTCTGACTCCCTGTTTCTGTCGGTGTCTGGTCCGCAGTAGGGCCTGGCGGTGTCGTCGGCCACCATTTGGTCGGTGGGCCAGGCGGACCGTCATCCAGACTTCTGCCCTTGAAGGGCAGGCGCCTCTCTTTCCTGTTAAGGCAAATTCAACCTGGGTTTTTGGTGCCTCTTGGGCCTTCCGACATCAAGCATCTGTATCACAGGTGTGTAAAGCAGCGACCTGGTCATCCGTTCACTTTTCTTTCACATTTTTATTCAAGGTTGATGTGCATGCATCTTCGGATGCTAGTTTCGGCCGCAAAGTTTTGCAGGAGGCTGTTTGAGGTTGCACCTCCTCTGTTGAGGAGCTCTGCTTTGGGGTGAAAATGTTTTTTGTTTGCTGTGCCTACCCCTCGTTTTTTGACACTGCTTTGGGACGTCCCAACGGTCATGATTTAAGGAGCTGTGACCGTCCATGGACGAAGAAGAGAAAATAGGATTTTTTTACTCATCGTAAAATCCTTTTCTCGATTCGTCCATGGACGGACACAGCACCCACCCCTCCTTTTTTAGTTTGTACTGCTTTACTACGAACTGAAGCTGCTAACTGCAGGGAGGAGGGTTACGTACGGAGGGACCGCCCCCTGGGAGGGGCTGTTCAACTCTGTTAAAGTTACATGTTTTAAGATAACTAACATGTTCTGCCAAGTCCTCTCCTAGGAACAGGAACATAACCCAACGGTCATGATTTAAGGAGCTGTGTCCGTCCATGGACGAATCGAGAAAAGGATTTTATGGTGAGTAAAAAAATCCTATTTTTTGGGGGGTTAGAGTTATGTTTTTAGGCAGGGGAGGGTCATGCCATGTACACACGGCCGTTTTTAATGTCATTGAAAAAAAAATGTTTTTCTCGACGTGATTTTTCGTGTTTCCTCTCAAGCCTGCCTTGCATAGGCACGTTCATGAAAAAAAAAATGCTCGAGCAAAGCGCAGTGACGTATGATGGCACTATAAAGGGGAAGTTACATTAGAATGGCGCCACCCTTTGGGCAGCTTTTGCTAATTTCGTGTTACCGCGTGTTAGTAAAAGTTTGGTGAGAGACGATTCACGCTTTTCAGTCTTCGTACTTTTAAGATCGTTTTCTGGAGTTCAGTTTGTGCTTGTGGGTTCGTATCTGTCTTTCAGTGCTTGTAGTCAGTTCGTATCTGTTTATTCAGTGCGTTCTTGTCCGCTCGTTACTGTTTTTCAGGTCGTTCTTCATAGGCCTTGCTGTTCTTCAGTGCATTCTTTTAGTTCGTTCTGACCAGCCGACCGTTTTCTAGCCATCTTGCGGCTACGTACTCGTCGTAGAGTTCGTGCTGAGGTTGGTGTTGGGGATCTTGCTTTATCCCAACTCCAGTCCATGAACAGGGTGAGGAGCAGTTCATGGACCAAGAATTGGTTGCTCCAGCGGGACCAATTCTGTCACATGCCTTTGTCCATGAGAATAATCCTGAGGACTACAGGAATTTTCTCCGGATGCCGGACTCCATTTTTCAGCATCTGTTGGCTTTGGTGTCCCCCTATATCACCAGGCAGGACACCGTTATGCGGGAAGCCATCACTGCTGAGCAGAGGCTCATCACCACGTTGTGATACCTGGCGACTGGGAGAAGCCTGCAGGACCTCAAGTTCTCAACAGGCATCTCCCCCCAGGCTCTGGGGATCATTATACCAGAGACCTGTTCTGCCATCATTCAAGTTTTGCAGGAGGACTAATTTAAGGTAAAAGTTTTCTCCTTTAACATCACATTCTATGTATTTGATGCTTCCTAATGTATTATTTCTTTCATCAGTCCCTAATTACCATGATTGTAATATGCTGTGAATGTCCCCTTTGTCCCCATGCATGCTGTAAGCTTTTAATGCTCCTTTTTTGGCCTACATGCATATTTCCCCTAACTAACCTCTCCAGCATGCTATCCTGGGACCATACTCACCTAGACTAGTCACTTCCCAATGTATTTTGTCTGCTCCATTGTAGTGCTTTACCCTAAACGCCCCCTAAAAATTTGTGACGATTGTTATTTTTTCTTAAAATTCAGACAGAGTGCTACAGCCTTGATTTGTGAGGTCCCCAACTCATCTACAACCCCCCACCCATAAAATTTATAAAATTGCCCATCAGAGGGGGTGATGAATCTGATAAGTGACAGTGATAATCTGATAATTTAAAAGAGATTATTTTTGATTCAAATCCTCCAAAAAAAAAGTTTATACTGATGTTGGTCAAGAATGATTTTGTATAATCTGCTTGCAATGTTTATGTATGAAAGTATTAATTTTTTTTTTATTGTTTAACTCCACAGTTCCCTTCTACGCCACAGGAATGGCAGAATGTGGCATCTCAGTTTGCCCAGCGGTGGGAATTTCCCAACTGTGGAGGGGCCATCGACAGAAAGCACGTCCGGGTTGTGCCACCACCCCATTCAGGATCCTATTATTTCAATTACAAGGGGTTCCACAGTATAGTCATGATGGCGGTGGGGTCGACCAACTACGAGTTTCTATACGTGGACGTGGGGAAAAATGGACGGATGTCTGATGGCGGAGTATTTGCACAGACTGAGTTCGCCCAACGGCTCCTATCTGATGACCTGGCATTGCCACCTGCGGCACAGAACGTGGAGGGACTCCCATTCATTTTTGTCGCGGATGAGGCGTTTGCCCTGGGTCCCCATCTTATGAGACCATTTCCTCAAAGGAGCCTCACCCCTGAGAGGAGGGTGTTTAATTACAGGCTGGCCAGAGCCAGAAGGGTGGTTGAAAATGCCTTTGGCATCATGGCCAGCCGCTTCCGCCTGTTCCTGACCTCCATCCATCTGGCGGAATACAAATGGAACCATGTGGTTATGACATGTTGTGTTCTTCACAATTTCTTAAGGGTACATTCCCAGAATTATATGAGTTTTGGTGGGCCTGAGGCTACAATACAGGACCCAAATCCTTTGTTGGCCCTGGAAGCTGGTCGTCCAGGCTTGGCCCCCCAACGCGGCCGTGATGTGCGGCAACAATATCTTAATTATTTTCTGGGTAGGGGGGCCATTAATATGCCTGATGAACCTTAAATTAGAATTTGAATAAATAAATATTTTCAGCTGAAAACATATTTTCTTTTATTTTTGCTTGTGTTTTTTTTTTTTTATCTTTCTCCTAGGTTCTCCTAGTGCACTTGTAGTGCCATGTGTATTTTCCATTGGTAAATACCCATCATTGTCAGTGTAAACACCAAAAATAATTTTGCTTACTTTGGCCAACATTAATATAAGAAGCCACACATTGTTGAGTTTAAAAGCTGTTTACTATTTGCACATTATACATTTTTTGTTATTATTTTTTTTTTATAATGGAGCAAACAATTTTTGGGGGTTAAAAAATATTTTTGCTAAAACGCATAAACAGGCATGCTTAAAAACATTTTCAAAACTGGAACTTCTAAAGTTCAACATGTACAATTATTAAAATTGTAAAAAAAAACAAAAAAAAAACATTACAAACAAAAGCAATTTCAACCGTTTTTTTTTTTTTTAAAACTTAAACCCGCCCAAGCACAGCCATGATATTTTGGAGCCTTTGCTCCATCCGCTTGGTATTTTGCCTGATCTGTAGCAAGTCTCCCTTTATTTTTTCAAGGTCACAACAGCAGACCATTAGATATTGAATCAGGATCTGGGCACTGTGACTTGTGAAAATTTCTTGCTCCACTGGCAGAACAGCACCTATAATTTAAAAAAACAACATGTATTATAAATATGCAGGCCTACATCTATTACCTGAATCTGTGGTGTATGACACTGACCTGTTGTGGTGCCTGTTTCCACTTCCTCCACTTCTCGTTCCTCTACATCATGTGGTTGTGGGTCTCTTGTTGGAGGTGTGGGGTTCCTAGGCTCACGTCTAGAACCTGTTTGAAGCGCTATTGAGATTGCAAGAAAAGGTATACTTTAGTTAAATAAAATTTGAGGCCTGAAAGAGGAATATGAAACATTCTTTGGAAGTGTGGTACAATTGTCTGTTTTGGCAGAGTTCCAAGCTGAACACATGATTGTATCCCTTACCAAAACAGGAACATATATATATTTTTAACAAGTTTCACACATGGAAACACCCCCAAGAATATACACTGGATCACCTGTGTGTGACACCCTAAAAAGGTTGTTCTGTTGGCCCACACTTGTGCTAATGAGTCCAGATGTTTAACCAGCTGCTGAGCATCCTCTCCTTACATTACACTGCATCCAGTTATATTTTTTAAATATAGTTCTCAACAAATCTATTCAACCATGTCAAAAAAATCATCTCACCAAAATAGGCATGGTAACATTTAGTTAACGCTGTATCAGCCAAAAACATTGTATTATTAGTGAGCCAACGAAAGAGGTTTACTACGACTGATTACTGTGCCCATGAACATGAAAGTTGCTATCTTTAACTGTACAACATTAAAGAAAAGCACATGCAGCAACATGCAAGTAATAATAATCAGAAGTTCAAACACATGAAAATTACTTACTTTTTCCAATAACTTTCTTTATTCTTTTGTATTGGTCGGACTCCCGCAAAGTCAGACCACCGTTTTCGGAGCTGTTCCTTAGTTCTGCACACCCCGAATTTATAGTGAAGAGTTTTAACCACTTTTCCCATAATTTTGGCCTTGACAAGATTAGGCTTTTTATACGGCCCATGCTTGGCATCATAATCCTCCCTTCTCAAAATGGCGACCATCTCCACCATTTCCTCGAATGTCATGTTGGATGCCTTATATCTCCGGGATCGGGTCTTTGGTTCCTCTGGAATTTCATCCTCTGAGGTAATCTCAGCCACCTGTGTCTCCGCCATGTTGTGTAGCACTACGACGAGCGAGAAGGGGCGGGTAAAGTACTATAACGAACGTCAGGGGCGGGGAAAACATGTTTCACGCATGCGCAGTGTATATAAAGCTAATACGCATGTGTTGTAACTACGTTCATTGTGCAGAAGAAGGAGTAAGCAACGAACGTAATAACCAAGGTACGTAATATTTTTCTGAATTTTGATTCATCAGTGGATGAGATTGTGGCCTATATATGGTGATAAAGATTATTTGAAGAGTCTTGACTGACACTAGTATTTTTGTCTTGTTTTTGACTTGCAGAAATCCTGCAGGCTTTCAAAAGTCAAGAATTCATGGGGGAGTTCCTGGACAGGTGGAAGGAACTTCCTGTTCTCTGGCAAACCAAAAAATCTAAAAATAAAAATAAAGCAGCCAGAAAGGCAGCACTGGAGAGCCTGCTTGAATTTGTCAAGACACAGATCCCCACAGCAACCATCCAAGATGTGAACACCAACATTTCGACCATTAGGGGCACATATAGAGGTCAGGAGCTGCAGCAGAGGAAGTATATAAACCCAGTCTGTGGTACTACAGCAAATTAAGCTTTCTTGATGACCATCTGGAAGTCAGGGATTCTCTTTCAACCCTTCCCCCCAGACGTCTCTCCAGCCTTCCCTGCAGCCAACCCTCCAGCCTTCCCTGCAACCCAGCTCTGCCTTCTTCGGAGTAACAACCTGAGGTCCTGGAGGAGCCGGATTTGGACATATGGAGCCCGGTATAGTATTGAGCTAAAGATTTATTGTACTAAAAATAATGATGTAAAATAGATGTTACTATTGCTAATTATTTAATGCTTGAACAAAAAGTGTAGCACACAGACCCTTTTTCCTACCTTTGGCTCACTTGCAGGAAAAGGGCACACCGTACTATATGCCCGTACCCTCCTGTTTGAAGAGGTTGTGCGGTGTCATGTATTTGGGTCCCACAGCTAGGTTCTCCATCAGTTGGTTCTCATCTCCTAGGATATAGGGACAAGTCTCTGTATTCCCCCAAGTAATTCCAATGTCCACACCACTCTAAACTCCAACTTTGAGTTTATTTTTCTTCAATGTTCAGCAGATAGGAAAGGGTGGATAAGAGACAGGACAGAAAGGTTTTGAGAGGTAGGTCCAGGCACAAGTAAATGTTACAATCACCACTCTATCCGAGAGTGGGTTCAGCTCACCCGGATAGTCTCCTGTAAAAGTGGATCCTAGCAGCCGAAGTGATGCTCGGACGCTCAATTAGGTTATTTTCTTAGATACGATCGGGAGATCCCCTGCCACAGAATCTACCATGTCCCTAACTTCTCAGCTTTTGCAATACAAGGACAGGTGCCAGCAACAGCACATTACTAGGCCCTTGGTGGATAGATGAATCCCTCCAGAAAGTTACCAGGCCCCTTTCTTCACCGTGAACTCTCACCGGTCCCTCAGAAAGGTCCTCCCCTGACCTCCTCTTCTTAGAGCGTGCCCCCTCGCAAGGGGCACCCTGGCATTCCTCTTCCCAAAAGTGGGCTCCAGCTAAAGGTGCTGGGCCCAGAGCTAAAGTTGCAACCCCAGGGCTAAAGGTGCCTGGGACTGATGCGCACGCGGCCCCATGGCCTGGAGGGCCGCGCACCTGGGCTCGGACTCCCGACTCCTCTCTCCTTCCAGACCCCATGCCAGGCGGCGTCTATCCCTTATGTGTCCTCTCCCAGCATGCACAGCAGGCCAACCATGCCCACTGTACCGCTGCCGAGAGAGGACACCCTAAGGTACAGCACTATTACTAGTGGTTCAACCCTGACCTGTCATGGCAGCGCCACCTACAGGCCACAGGGAACTGCACACCAGTATACCACCTGCAGAAACAAAGTAGCACACCTATCAATGAGAACGGTTTGAGCCCAACTGCTAACTCAGACCAGCCCCCTAAAAGGGGATGGGCGCTACATACATATCAATAGACAGTAGTGGCCAAAAATGATGGGGACAAGAATGAATAATGCAGGGGTCAGAATGATTGTCTTTTTTATTTATGTCCCTTTTTTATACACAGCCAGTGCTGAGCCAGGAAGAGGGTGACGTTGTGGCACACAGGAGGAGGCAGGGCCCAGTGGCACACAGGAGGAGGCAGGGCCCAGTGGCACACAGGAGGAGGCCAGGGCCAGCACAAGAACCCAGATGCCTCCCCTCCAAATTCAAACAAGAATGCCCAGGAGGGTTAGGCAGGTGGAGGAGGAAACGCGTGCCTTTATTAGAGAGGCTACACAAATTAGCCAGAATGGACATTCGGCAATGGCTCTTTAGTGAAAACCTAATGTTGAAGGTCATCAACAGGGGGTTGATGGGCGAGCTAACACAATACACTGACCTTGCAGAGGTCGCCCCTCCTCCTCCTCCTCCTGCCACAAGCTCTCCTCCTGAGACACAGCCTCCGAAGAAGCGCTTAACGAAGGCTGCAGAGAAGGCTGGAGAGAAGGCTGCAGAGAAGGCTGCAGAGACGGCTGGAGAGAAGGCTACAAGGAAGAGAAAGAAGTAATGGCCTTGCTTCTGGATGGTTTGACAGAAGGCACAGACGGTTCTAGTACCACAGACTGGGGACATATATCTCACTTACCTGCTGCTGTTCCTGACCTCTGGGAGTCCAGGACAAGATTGTGCTCCTAGTCTATATTTTGCTTTTTAAAATCCCTATTTTGCTGTTCTATTCTTTGATGTTTGCTGTGAGGTCCAAAGGATGCACAAATTCAAGCAGGGTCTCCAGTGCTGCCTTCCCCTTTAATTTGTTATGTGCCAGAATAAATGGTTTTTGTATTTACAGTAAATACTTGACCATGCGTTTTTATAAAAAAATTAGAGTTTGCTAGTGAGTAGGCAGGGACATTTAAAAAAGACATTTTAAAATTAACAAGGGACACCAACCTCCTTGAGGGGAAATAATACTAATTTATAATGTTGTTGTGGTAAATTCACACACAAAAGAAAAAAACAAAAACAAAAACAAAATCTAAAATATTAGAAAAATAATAAACAAAAATTATGATCTTTTAATTAAGATATTAAAAAATAATTAATATATTATGGAGATCTGGCTTTCCAACAAAAAAGATTTATTCATGAGATCACAAAAAATAATAAATAAAGAAGTTTGTCATAACTCTGTCTGAATATCAGCAGCAAAAGAAGTTCATTATTGTAGCATTATAAAGAAGAAATGAATGCGCTGCATTAAACGATGCAATAATTTACAGCGTTAAGAATATGCTATCTCCATTACAAACGCTAGTTTTACCAGAACGAGCGCTCCCGTCTCATACTTAATTCTGAGCATGCGCGTTTTTTTTCCCCTCGTAAAATACACACTACAGTTTTTCACTACGTTAAAAAGAACGACGTGAAAAACGACGTGAAAAAATAGAGCAGGTTCTGATTTTTTCAGGCCATTTTTCACGTCGTTAAAAATGCTCTGGAGCCTACACATGGTCGTTTTTAATGACCAATTTAAAAAATGGCATTTTTCACGTCATGAAAAACCATCGTGTGTATGCGGCATTAGAGTGAACCTGTGATAAGACTAGGCAATCAATTTACAAAAGGGCTCATTCA
This sequence comes from Rana muscosa, assembly GCA_029206835.1. Lineage (NCBI taxonomy): Eukaryota > Metazoa > Chordata > Amphibia > Anura > Ranidae > Rana > Rana muscosa. The sequence continues at coordinate 1,137,515,568 of CM055122.1, forward strand.
TGCTGGAACCATGTTCAAAATGCACTGGGTATGCAATATGCTGCGGGTGTCAATATAATTCTAATGACACCCCAAATGCAGATTTCAAACACAATCCTTTTGCCTGCACCGCATTGCATGGTACCACAGTACCTTGCGATCCGGGGAAGTTTATTTTTGAAAAGTCATGCATGCACTACTTCTGTGATTTCAGCCCATTCAAATAGGCTGAAAATTGCATCGCACTGAGTCGCAGAGGAATCACACAGGAATGCGGACCATGTTCCTGTGCGTTTCAGGTGTGAATTGACCATGAGAGCAGATCTTGGCAGACTGGCAACCCTCTGATGTAAACACACAGGTGCTACTAATCTACCATGTTTCCCTGAAAATAAGCCTGGGTCTTATATTAATTTTGACAACAAAAGACACAGTAGGGCTTATTTTCGGGGGGGGGGGGGAAGGTTTTATCATGCCATGTGCTGTCTTTTCTCCCCCTCTTCCTCCCTGTCTGTCAGGAATCCCCTGTGTAAAAGTGCTTGTAAAATACTAGAATCCCCTCCATTACAGTTTCACACAATGACACAATGCAAACTGTGTATGTTTCTGCAATCCAACCGTGTCATATACCTTCTTATAGTGCCGCTGGGCGCTTCCGTGACCCGCCGGAGCTCTGCAGAGGGAGGGGGCTTGAGATCCCCTGCTGACAACTTGGAGAAGGGGAGAACAGCTGACTGCGCTCGCCACTTCCATTTCCCGTCGGAGCTCTGCAGAAGGAGGGGGACCCGAGATCTCCCGCTTACTGCTTGAAGAAGGGGAGATCAGCTGAGCGCCGCTTGGCGCTTCCATGGCCCGCTGGAGCTGTGCAGAGGGAGGGGGGCCAGAGATCCCCCGCTGACAGCTTGGAAAGGCAGAGATCAGCTGAGCGAGCTTGCCGCTTCCTTAGCCCGCCGCACCTCTCCTTTCTGCTCCGAGCACTGCAGAGAGGGGCAAGATCCCCCACTGACAGCTGGAAACAGAGGAGGAGAGCAGCAGGAGATCAGCTGATCGCTGAGCGGTGCTATCCTAAATGTACTTGGAACAATTAGATAACACAAACACACACGGTCTACACTATACACTACTGAAACAGAGGGGATTTCAGCACTCTACTAGCACTGTAAACTAAACTAGGGCCTATTTTCGGGGTAGGGCTTATATTGCAGCCTTTCCCGAAAATCACTGTAGGCCTTATATTCGGGGAAACATTGTATGAGAAACTGACAAACTGGTGACTTGAGTCTTTGTTGTGTTTTTTTGGGACAATTAATGACTTCATTGTACAAACAGCTAGAGAGTTGACATGTATTAATGCTCTTTCACTGCTTGTTAAAACTTTGTAAAAAGGTTAATGTCCATATGCTGGGCACATGTGCACTTTAAGTGTAAGTGTTCCCTTGTTCCTCTTGAGAAAGTCTTCCATGATGACACATTGGAGCAGAGCCAGGTAGTGTCTGCTAGTGTAGAGGGATCTCAGAGGGGTGAGAGACAGCCAGGAGTCTGCAGCAGTGAGTTTTTTCAGTAGCCGGCTACTCACCTGTGAGTGTCAACACAGCTGCTTAAGTTTAAAGCTGTTTGTAATATTTAATATGGTGTGCAATTTTAATTTAATAAAACCTTTGCTATTACAATATTATCCTATACAAGTTTTTTTTTGTCTCCTCTGCCTGCTACTGTGACTGATCCTGTGTCAAGAGATCCTGTCAGATCGTGCAGTGCCCAGATGATCAGAAGTTGATCACAAAGTTTTTATCTGAGGAATTTCACCCCCCCAGTGTTATTTTTATTTTTTCCCCCATTTACCTGATGCTGGATTGTGCACAATTTTCACTCCTCCAGCATTTTCCTGCTGGGGTCCACTTCTCTTCTGCCACCGCTCAGGAACCATCCTGCCATGTTCTAGTATGACATTATCGAGAGGCTGCCATCTCCTCATAACACACCGCTAGGCCCACCTTCTCCTCCTTTTATGAATGGAACACTATACCTCCTGGGATACGTGATGTGTAAATCCCATGAGGCACCGTGAGTGCTGCACATCACGTCACCTAGGTAAGAGGAGAAGATGGGGGACCAAAACCTGTACACAGAAAAAAAATGAAAACAAACAAAAAAGAAGATGCGTATGTAGCAGAGTGAGAGAGGGTTGGTGAGGAGGATACTTATTTTTTAGGATGAAGAACTGCTTTAGGCACTACACGCTGATCTTGTGAAGAAAAGACATGGCTATTAAGTAAGTGAGTTTCTGATTTGAGATGAAGGAGTTCACGACATTGGGGTGTTCTTTTGTTTCTACAATTGGAAGATCTGAAAAGACATTTGTGCGCTATATTGGAACATTTTTTGTGGAATGGACTTTTGAGTATTGTGTATAGTCACTTTGCAATCTTCATCTGTTACAAAGTTTTGCATTTTATTTTTCTTTATTGATATAGATATCTGGTGTTTGGTGTTTAGTTTTTTTTCATATTCAGAGGGGATATGTTATTTTGTGTTGAGAGCACTATAAATGATTACATTTAGCTCTGTATTAGAGGTCTGCTGTACTTATATTATATTCCTACATACAGTTGCAAAAAAAAGGATGTGAACCCTTTTGGAATGATATGGATTTCTGCACAAATTGGTCATAAAATGTGATCTGATCTTCATCTAAGTCACAACAATAGACAATCACAGTCTGCTTAAACTAATAACACACAAAGAATTAAATTATTTGGAAAGGAAAGCTGAGTTAAATTTCACTTGCCAAACCCAGGCCTGATTACTGCCAGACCTGTTGAATCAAGAAATCACATAAATAGAAGCTGTCTGACAAAGTGAAGCACGCTAACAGATCACAAAAAGCCACGCATAATGCCACAAAATTCAAGAAGAGATTAGAAATTGGTCTAGGAAGGGTTTCAAAGTCATTTGTAAGGCTTTGGAACTCCAGTGAACCACGGGGTGAGCCATTATCCACAAATGGAGATAACTTGGAACAGTGGTGAACCTTACCAGGAGTGTCCGGCCTACAAAAATTACTCTAAAAGCATGACGACTCATCCAGGAGGTCATAAAAGAACCCAGAACAACATCTAAAGAACTGCAGGCCTCACTTGCCTCAGGTAAGATCAGTGTTCATGATTCAACAATAAGAAAGAGACTGCGCAAAAATGGCATCAATGATAGAGTTCCAAAGCCACTGTTGACCAAAAAGAACACAAAGGCTCATCTCACATTTACCAAAAAACATCTTGATTATCCCCAAGACTTTTAGGCAAATATTCTATGGACTGATGAGGCAAAATTTTAACTTTTTGGAAGGTACATGTCCCGTTACATCTGGCATAAAACTAATACAGCATTTCATAACAAGAACATCATACCAACAGTCAGACATGGTGGTGGTAACGTGATGGTCTGGGGCTCCTTTGAAACTTCAGGACCTGGACGACTGTCAGGAATGGTGTCATTACTGGGCTCACCTGCTGGTGGCACTGTTGCTTTCGGCACCAGTGGGTGTAGTTCTGGTGGCCACCAGCGGGTGTCTCCTCACCAAGACTTTCTACCAGCCATCAAGCACACCTGATCTGGGTCTGCTGGACTATATAAGCCCGCCCTTAACCAGGCTCAATGCTCCAGAATTCCTTCTGTAAGCCTGGTCCCTGCCTGAACCTGATCCGGTTCCTGAACCTGATCCGTTTCCTGCCTTGTCCTGGACTCTGTTCCTTGTATTCTGTCCCCTGAGACCTGTCCCCTGATACCAGCTTCCAGCTCCCCCTTGCTGACTGCTCCGAGTACCTGGCCTTCTGCTCCCCTTGTCTCTCGCCCCTGCCTTGCTTATATATGTGTATTCCCTTTACTTGTATATATTAGTTAGATAGTTAGATTAGGTTGTTTTGGGGTTTGCTGTGTTCTCTTGTATTCATTTCTTGTTTATGGTTTGCTGTTGTTTGATTTCACGTGTGTCTTTATCTTCAATAAATATATATATATATATTTTCAATTACTCTGTTCCTTATTCCTTAAGTGCAGCCCAATGATCTGATCACCTGTATTGGATGTCTGTGTATAGCATCCCCGTGACAACGACTTACCATATTTGATGGAACCATGAATTCTGAGCTCTACCAGAAAATCCTAAAGGAGAATGTCCGGCCATCATTTCATGACCTCAAGCTCCAGTGCACTTGGGTTATGCAGCAGGACAGTGATCCAAAACACAACAGCAAGTCCACCTCCAAATGGTTCAAACAAAGCAAAATTGAGGTTTTGGAGTGGCCTAGTCAAAGCCCGGACTTAAATTAGATTGAGATACCGTACCATGACATTACACAGGCCATTAATGCTGGAAAACCCTCCAATGTGGCTGAATTAAAACAATTCTGCAAAGAAGAGTGGGCCAAAATTGCTCCACAGCAATGTGAAAGACTCATTGCCAGTTATCGCAAACGCTTTATTGCCGTTGTAGCCGCCAAGGGTGGCACAGCCAGTTATTAGGTTTAGGGGGCAATTACTGTTTCACATAAAGCCAAGCAGGTTTGGACAGCTTGTTTGCCTTAAATGAAACCATCATTTAAAAACTACATTTGTATTTACTCTGGTTATCTTTGTGTAATAAAATTAGTTTGACGATCTGAGTCATTTAAGTGTGACAAATATGCAAAAATAATTCTGAAAAGGGGCAAATAGTTGTTCACAGCATTGTAGTTATTTATTGTTTGGATTATTGGTTCCAGCATGAGAGGGCATTCATTATAGATCTCACTGTTGTCATATCCAAGGCAAATAAGAAGCCAGATATTGACCCTTTAGTGCACTGATCTTCTAAAATGGAAATCAACATATCAAGCAAAATACAAAACTTGGTTTGACTATGACAAACTATTCTAGAGCTTACTTGTATGGGGTTCAGTAATAAAACATAAGTGGTACTAATATCATTTAATTACTAATTTTGATAAATATGATAGTAGGCATGAAGCATAGGACTGAATTACAGAATCAGAAAATAAGGAAAATTAAAAATGTTTGCTTATTGTTCATATTTGTAAAGCAGGGCTATGTTATATAGCCCTTTGGGCAATAGATAAGATGTGTCAATGCAAACATTTAGTTTAGGAAACGAACACAATTCGTATTTATATACCATGTGCAACAGTGTGTGGTGTCGAGCTTGCAAAGAAACAAGCATACAGTATATTGTGATGAAGAATTAGTACAGCAATATTTGACTTGGTAAGTTTTGTACCTGAAAGCTGATGGTAAATATGAGCTAAAATTATTTTAGGCCAATGGTTAAAAATTTCTTTGGGGTATAAAAAAAAATGGTCAAGTATAATGCAATACATGTTTATTATGTCTTTTTGTGAACAGCTGAACTCTAATGTTAGACATCAAAGACATATTTGACATTTGTCCTATAGCAATAAAAATATCAAAAGTAGAAATATGAAATACTGCACTTCACTTGTCAGGATGAGTCACAAATCCTCAACACAAATCATATAGTTGAACGAGAAATACAACCATAAAATAGCTTCTGAAAGGAAAAAAATGTCAGAAGATAAAGATAGCAGTGTCATGAGGCAAATAAACTTTAAAAAGGATGACATACATACAATATTTTTGGAAGCTGACTGATAGCTGCCCTATCAGTAAGATGGGGGTAGTGATCTCCAATCAGTTATTAATCAACCCAACAAGAGGAACTACTGTATAGAGCGCTTTTCCTTGTAAAGATTACTACATTAAAATTGTCCATGTGTTCTTTGTGTCACACATAGTGCTACACTAAACTATCACCTTCCAGTTTAAGATACAGACAGCTCTAAAGCTGGCCACACATGGCTCAGTTTTTCCATTTAGCCAACGGGCTGAATGAAAAAAACTGAACTGATTCCCCCATCCACCCATTCAAGATGGATGTGGAAATCCTGTCCGCTGTGTGATTGCATTCTGGCAGGGGAGGAGTGAGATGGACTCCTTCACTGTCAGACTACACTGATCAGTGCTTCAGCATATTATGTGCAGAACCTGTAATTGGAAATAACATTAAACATCTACAATGTTGTTCTACTGTATATGGTAACGGTGCTTTATGATCTTAAAGACTTAATAAAGCCTTAAAGTGGTTGAATATAGGGATGAGCTTTGTGTTCGAGTCGAACCCATGTTCGACTCGAGCATCGTCTGTTTACCGAATTGTGGCCGTTCGCGCCAAATTCGAGTGGCGTGTCACGGCCCATAATTCACTGCGGCATCGCAGTGCATTGCTGGCTGATGATTGGCCAAGCATGCACTATGACCCGCATGCTTTGGCCAATCACAGCGCGGTAAGAACAGAGAGCCGTAATTGGCCAAAGCCAGGATGGCTTTAGCCAATCATGGCTCAGAGGAGTAGGTACACGCCCCACACTATGTAAGGCCGCCGGCTTGGGGGCCTTGTGCAGTGTGTTGGCGTTGGTTAAAGAGAGAGCTTACAGAGAGAGACAGTGTCATTTTATATTGAGTTAGATAGAGCAGGCAGGTGAGTCAGTTAGCTGCAGTTACAGTGTTTAGAGGATATATATGCATCCTAGGTGTTGTATATATATTTATACACTGTATTCAGTTTAGCTAGATCCGTTCCTGTTATTCTCTATACTGAGACAGGCAGGCAGGTGATTGTGCTAGCTGCAGTCAGTGTTTCACTGAGTGTACTGTGTGCTTTGCATAGTGTTCACCTAAAGTTTACCTGAATACAGTTAGTGGTGTTCTCATAAAAAAAACACAGGCAGGGAGCTGCATTAATTTCATGTAGTGTACTTCTGTCCTTTGCACAGCGTTCACTTAAAGGAACCTGAATACAATTTGTGGTGTTCTCATAATAAAACCACAGGCAGAGAGCTTCAAGTATTTTCAGTTAGCGTACTGTGCCCTCTGCACAGTGTTCACCTAAAACTAACTGAAGACAATTGCTGCTTTTCTCATACTAATGCCACAGCAGGCAGTTGATTCTGCATTATAATCAGTACAGATATATATATATTGTAAGATTGGGGGTTGTTAGCTCTTGTGGTGGATGCGTATTTCCAGTGATGCAAGCCAGTCAGCAACTCTGTTTAAGTGGTGCCCCTGGAAGAAGTAAGCTGTTACGAAACGGACGTAGGGCGGAGTGGCGCGCTGACGTCACCTCTAACACTTCCGACAAGGACGGGTGTCTGTTGAATGTGCTACGGCCGGCACACCAGACGTAAACAGGCGATTTTAAAACTGCATACGTGTAAGTGCAATTCATTTTTATGGAATACATTTTAAAAGGTTTAATGCACTATGTGGAGTGTGTTCCATTCTTTCCATATATATGTGCCTATTGATGATAACCGGAGGTTGGTGCTTTAGGAATCCTATGGGCTATGTGCTGCGGTGATTCGTGGGAGAAACCACTTGATGCTTATATTGACCCTCTGTAACGGGGGGTCGTGGACAGCTGGTAAGGAGAAATCCTGCTATTTGGTGGTGGAACGTCACAGATGAATGTGGACACAACATTTTATATGATTTTCACATGAAGCACTGGTGTTATTTATTTGGATTTATTCAAAGATTTTTTGATGGACTATTATTTATAAATTTATATTGGATGTTCATACATTTATAGTTTATTCTTTGTATATATACCTTTGATTTCACTTATCAGATTTGTGTTTTTCATTGGTTAATTTTTAATTTATCCCATTACTGTCATAGTGATTGGTCACGGGTTAGCGCGATTTTCACCAATTTTTTTTCCAATTCCTACCATGTATGGTAGTTCACATTTCTAAATCGCAGCTCTCAACATTCACGAAGCTACCAGCTAACCTCTGGGGTTTCTTTTTAATTAGCTTATTTAGCGCAGTTTCTTTTCTCTTTCTTTTTTATTAACTCTGTTTAAGGGCATGGTAGCCCATTTTTATTTAAAAAGCACGAAAGTTCACAAACGTAGTATTCACAGGGGGGTTCCACCATCCTGTATCTTTCATACTAACAGTAGCCTCGTAGCTTTACCCTCTAGCGACCCAGGCCTTTAGCCTAGGCCTGACGGTCTGTTCCTCAGACCCAAACAGTGTCCAAGAGTTTCAGCTTTCTCCTACCTTCTCCTGGTTAGCAGCTTTGTTGTTGTATCACTAACGGTGTCTGCCTCCTGCAGACATGCACCGCCTTTGACTCCACTTCAGAGGATGAGAGCCCACTCGACTCTCAGGCACACAGACTTCCTCTCTATTGGGTGGAGCCTTGATCCATAATTACCTTTGACCTAAATAGCCCAAAACACAGCTGTTCCATCAGCGTGTCTTTCTTTACCAAATCTGGCATAAACCAACCCTCTTAAAGGTCGCACAAAGTCGCACCCTCACATACCCTCGCCCCTTGTTTCGAACCGGAGGGAGGAACACATGATCCCGTCACTAGTGATGAGCCGAACACCCCCGGGTTCGGTTCGCACCAGAACCCGCGAACGGATCGAAAGTTCGCACGAACTTTAGAACCCTATTAAATACAATGGATGCGAACGTTCGAAATCTAAAGTGCTATTTATAACGACTAATATGCATGTTATTGTCCTAAAAAAGGGTTTGGGAACCCGGGTTCTGCACCAGGGGACATGTATCAATCCAAGAAAAAGATTTAAAAACGGCCGTTTTTCGGGAGCAGTCATTTTAATAATGCATAAAGTGAAAAAAAAAGTCAAATATTCCTTTAAATATCGTACCTGGGGGGTGTCTAAAGTATGCCTGTGAAGTGCCACGTGTTTCCCATATTTAGAACTGTCCCTGCACAAAATTACATTTCTAAAGGAAAAAAAGCCATTTAAAACTGCTTGCGTCTTTAATGTAATGTCTGGTCCCGGTAATATGGATGAAAATCTTTAAGAAAAATGGCATAGCTACCCCATCACAGCCCCCCCCCCCCCCCTACCCCAGCCCATTGCCAGCCCCTTTGGGTCTTGTATGGATATTAAGGGGAACCCCGCACACAAAATAAAAAAGGCCCTATATACTCTGAACAGCCGTATACAGGCGGTGCATACAAGACATGGACTGTAGGTTTGTTCTTATGTAGAATCTGTTTGTAATTTTGAACAGGTACATTGTTTAAGTGTAGTTCCAGCCCAAAAATCTATTTTTAAGCTTTTTGGAAAACATAGGGAAGGGTTATCACCCCTGTAACATTTGTTTTGCTGTCTGTGCAGTGTGCACCTGTTCAGAACAGTTCACCTCACTTTCCGTCCTAATGACAAATGTGTTTTGAAAATTTGTTTTTTTTATTGAAACAAGAATTGGTGATAAAGCATCAGTGGAGAGGAGACACTTTTTTTCCCATATTAACTCTTACAGGAGAGAATTTCCCTTCCTAGGGGTAGATTTCCTCTCACTTGCTGTTGTATCCTTCCGTTTGCAAGGAGGAGTCGTTTGTAAGTTGGATGTTTGAAAGTAGGGGCCTGCCGTATATACTCAGCTGAAATTTGCCCCTTACATGTTGGTGTTGCCACAACACTGTGAGCCCTCACAGTTACTCTTGGTGGGCGCATGAATGGGCCCTGCTGTGAATTATTAGATCAAGAATTGTAATTGCATGCCCCTGTTGAACAGGGGCTGAAAAATTGGGCCTTTGGTGGTGGTGGTGTTGACACAACACTGTAAGGCCTCACAGTTAGTCTTGGTGGGCGCAGGAATGGGCCCTGCTGTGAATTATTAGATCAAGAATTGTAATTACATGCCCCTGTTAAACAGGGGCAGAAAAATTGGGCCTTAGGCACTGGTGCCACAACACTGCAACCCCTCACAGATACTGTACTTGGAGCACAGCAATGAGCCCTGTTGCAAAGTATTGCATCAAAAATTTTAATTACACGCCCCTGTTAAACAGGGGCTGAAAAATTGGGCCTTAGCCACTGGTGCTGGTGCCACGACACTGCAACCTCTCCCAGATACTCTAGTTGGAGTGCAGGAATGAGCCCTGCTGCAAAGCATTGCATAAAAAATTTTAATTACACGCCCCTGTTAAACAGGGGCTGAAAAATTGGGCCTTAGCCACTGGTGCTGGTGCCACGACACTGCAACCTCTCCCAGATACTCTAGTTGGAGTGCAGGAATGAGCCCTGCTGCAAAGCATTGCATAAAAAATTGTAATTACATGCCCCTGTTAAACAGGAGAATAAAAAAGAACAAGTGCGCTAATGTGAATTGACTAATAATCAAAAATTATGAATCCACACATATATTGAATAAATAAAGTCCAACAGTGATAACAATGAATGTGTCCTGTAAAAATGAATATATCCTAAATAAGTCCCATCAAAAATCAGCAATGAAGGGAAGCCGTGAAGAGGTGAACCGCAAAGAGTTTGAAATTCGGTGCATGCACACCCGTGTCCACCACCAACAATCAAGCTGCTTACCAGAGGTAAGAAACAAATAAGCCCATCAGCAATCCCAGGGGGAGATCCAGAGAAATCCAGATAAACTTTGCAGAGTTCCAACGTCACTTGCTAGGCAGTGGATACAGCAAAGATTTCCCAAGGAGAGAGAGGAGGCTCAATAGTGCATTACCCAATGTAATTTTTTTTTTTAAAACGGGTTTAAAAACACTTACACAATGTACAATTTAAAGAACATAACAACCGGCCGGTCCGCCGTACCTGTCCTGTAGTGATGACGTCAGCACGCACACCTCCCGACGTACGTTTCGTGTTCCTACACGTCGTCATCCCCAAGACCTCTCCCAGATACTCTAGTTGGAGTGCAGGAATGAGCCCTGCTGCAAAGCATTGCATAAAAAATTGTAATAACACGCCCCTGTTAAACAGGGGCTGAAAAATTGGGCCTTAGCCACTGGTGGCGGCACCCAGAAACAAAAATGTTCTTCCAAGCTATCATCATCAATCGGATCATTGAGGAGGAGGAGGATAGTCAGTCAACATAACAGGACAGTCTCTCAGCATCAGCATCAGTCTTGAAGGGATGTGACATTTGAAAACAAATTAGTCTGTTATATCAGCTTCAGATGTTTGGTAGCTGGTGGTGATCCAAGACTGGTTCATCTTTATGAAGGTCAGTCGATCAACAGAGTCGGTGGACAGGCGCACCCTGTGATCCGTGACAAATCCTCCAGCAGCACTGAATGTGCGTTCTGAAAGAACGCTGGATGCAGGACAGGCCAGTAGCTCAATTGCATACTGTGCAAGCTCTGGCCAGTGATCCATCCTCAAGACCCAGTAAGCCAGAGGATATTCGTGGGGAAGGTGTTCAAGTCTGACCTTGCCCCTAGGTATTCCTGCACCATGTATATCAGACGCTGGTGATGGTTGCTGGAACCGATCATACCTTGGGGCTGCGGACTAAAGAATTGTCTGAACGCATCGGTCAGACGGCCACCTTCCCCACCGCTCCTTCTTTGACTGACCGAAGCTTCAGCAACTCGTTGTCCAGGACCAGGAGTTTGTAACCTCCCAGTCTCTGGGAACGCATTGCACAGACCTTTCTGCAAGGCCTCCCGGAGTTGTCTCATCCTCTGCTCCCTCTGCGACGGTAAGATAAGGTCTGCAACCTTACCCTTGTACCGTGGATCAAGGAGAGTGGCCAGCCAGTAATGGTCCCTCTCCTTGATCCGAAGAATACAAGGATCCTTCCGCAGACTTTGCAGGATCAGGGAGGCCATGCAACGTAGGTTAGCTGAGGCATTCGGTCTGGAGTCCTCTGGGTCATTAAGGATGACATGATCCGCAGCCACCTCCTCCCAGCCACGTACAAGTCCACTGGTTTCTTGGGACTGTAAATCAACCCTAAAAGACTGCTGCTGATGATGCTGAGTGCCAGGCTCCACCTCCATGCTGACACAATCCTCCTCCTCCTCCTCTTCCTGTGCGATGGGTGGGACAGAAGGAACACTGTCTGGGTAAAGGGGGCCTTGAGAGGCAAGGAAGTCCTCCTCTTCCTGCCTCTGTTCTGCCTCAAGTGCCCTGTCCATTATTCCACGCAGCGTATGTTCCAACAGGTGGACAAGAGGTACAGTGTCACTGATGCATGCACTGTCACTGCTCACCATCCTCGTGGCCTCCTCAAATGGTGCCAGGACAGTGCATGCATCCCTGATCATGCCCCACTGGCGTGGAGAAAAAAACCTGAGCTCCCCTGACCCTGTCCTGGTGCCGTAGTCGCACAGGTACCCATTGATGGCCCTCTGCTGCATGTGCAGCCGCTGCAGCATGGCCAACGTTGAGTTCCACCTGGTGGGCATGTCACATATAAGGCGGTTCTTGGGCAGGTTCAACTCCTTTTGCAGCTCAGCCAGGCGAGCACTGGCATTATAAGATCTGCGGAAATGCACACAGACTTTCCTGGCCTGCCTCAGGACATCCTGTAAGCCCGGGTACCTGCCCAAGAACCGCTGCACCACCAGGTTAAGGACGTGAGCCACACAGGGCACATGGGTCAGTTGTCCCTGTCAGAGAGCGGAGAGGAGGTTGGTGCCATTGTCGCAAACTACCATTCCTGGCTTAAGCTGGCGTGGCGTCAACCACCTCTCGGCCTGCCCCTGCAGAGCAGACAGAACCTCTGCCCCAGTGTGGCTCCTGTCCCCCAAACACACCATGGCATGGCATGGCATCTTTTTGCCTGCGTACTTGCGTAGCCCCTTGAACGCCTACGGAGCACCGCTGGTTCCGAGGACAAAGCACAGGAAGAGGCCAGAGAGGAAGAAGAATAGGAGGGGGTGGAGGACAGAGGTGTGTCACAACCAGTAGTAGCATTTTGGAGGCGTGGCGGTGGAACAACCTCCAACACTACTGCACCTTGTCCTGCATCCTTCCCAGCTGCCAAAAGAGTGACCCAATGGGCCGTGAAAGAAAGGTAACGTCCCTGTCCATGCCTGCTGGACCATGAGTCAGCGGTAATATGCACCTTACCGCTGACCGCCCTGTCCAGCGAGGCCAAGACATTGCCTTCCACATGCCGGTAGAGAGCCGGAATCGCCTTCCGTGAGAAAAAGTGGCGTTTGGGAACCTGCCACTGAGGAACCGCATATTGCACAAACTCATGGAAGGGGGCCGAGTATACCAACTGAAAAGGCAGCAGTCGAAGCGCTAGCAATTTAGCCAAGCTAGCATTCAACCCCTGGGCATGTGGATGGCTGGGAGTTTACTTCTTTCGACGGTCCAGCAGCTGGGGCAGGGAAATTTGCCTGCTAGAATCGGACGTCGGTGTACTGCTAGCAGAGTGCCCGCAAGTACTTGGCTGTGACACACCTAATTCTTCACCTTAATTCCTCTCAGTGCAGGTTTCAGAGAGGACTGAAGGTATAGTGGGGTTGGAGATCCCAGCTGATGCGGTGCAAGGAGAGGTCCGCTTTGTTCTTTGGTGTGGGTCTTTAAGGTAGGCTTGCCAACAAGCTGCATGGCAGGTCAACATATGTCTGGTCAAGCATGTGGTGCCCAAGAGGCTGATGTTTTGGCCACGCGATATACGCTTGAGACATATGTTGCAAACAGCAGCTGTGCAATCTGATGCACTCAAGGAGGATGAGGAGGACTTGGTCATCCACTCTACCAAGTCTTCGGCATGATGCGGCTCAACACGTCCAGCTGCCGAAAAGAAGGACAAGCGTGTCCCATGGCCACGTGCTGATGGCGATGCACCGCGTCCACGACCAGCACTGTTGTCTCTAGACACAGAACCTGCTTGCCCTCTTTTATTGGCTCCTGACTGTCTGCCTCTCCTTGTTTGCCTTCCAGACATTCTAATGGCCTGCAGGGAAATGGGAAAACCAGCAATAAGGCCTAGCTTCAGGAGTATATTTTGCAGGAATCACACTACGCCTGCTGTAGGTGCTGCAAATGCCTGTTAGTGTAACACACCAGGAAAAAGCAGCAATACAGGCTAAGTTCAGGTGTAATATGGTCAGGAGGCACACTCCGCCCGCTGTAAGTGTCGCAAAATCCTGTTGGTGTAACACACCAGGAAAAAGCAGCAATACAGGCTAAATTCAGGTGTAATATGGTCAGGAGGCACACTCCGCCCGCTGTAAGTGCCGCAAAATCCTGTTGGTGTAACACACCAGGAAAAAGCAGCAATACAGGCTAAGTTCAGGTGTAATATGGTCAGGAGGCACACTCCGCCCGCTGTAAGTGCCGCAAAATCCTGTTGGTGTAACACACCAGGAAAAAGCAGCAATACAGGCTAAGTTCAGGTGTAATATGGTCAGGAGGCACACTCCGCCCGCTGTAAGTGCCGCAAAATCCTGTTGGTGTAACACACCAGGAAAAAGCAGCAATACAGGCTAAGTTCAGGTGTAATATGGTCAGGAGGCACACTCCGCCCGCTGTAAGTGCCGCAAAATCCTGTTGGTGTAACACACCAGGAAAAAGCATCAATACAGGCTAAGTTCAGGTGTAATATGGTCAGGAGGCACACTCCGCCTGCTGTAAGTGCCGCAAAATCCTGTTGGTGTAACACACCAGGAAAAAGCAGCAATACAGGCTAAGTTCAGGTGTAATATGGTCAGGAGGCACACTCCGCCCCCTGTAAGTGCCGCAAAATCCTGTTGGTGTAACACACCAGGAAAAAGCAGCAATACAGGCTAAGTTCAGGTGTAATATGGTCAGGAGGCACACTCCGCCCGCTGTAAGTGCCGCAAAATCCTGTTGGTGTAACACACCAGGAAAAAGCAGCAATACGGGCTAACTTCAGGTGTATAATGTGCAGGAGGCTTAGCAACAATGACACTGACACTGTCCCCTGGCCCCTGCCTATCCTTCTCTCTCCCTGCACACAAGGTTTATCAAAGTATATGACACTGACACTCTCCCTGCCTATCCTTCTCTCTCCCTGCACACAAGGTTTAGCAAAGAATATGACACTGACACTGTCCCCTGCCTATCCTTCTCTCTCCCTGCACACAAGGTTTATCAAAGTATATGACACTGACACTCTCCCTGCCTATCCTTCTCTCTCCCTACACACAAGGTTTAGCAAAGAATATGACACTGACACTCTCCCTGCCTATCCTTCTCTGTCCCTACACACAAGGTTTAGCAAAGAATGGATTTGACACTGTCCCTGCCTATCCTTCACTTTCCCTGCTCCGGAACACACTACACGAGGCCGCCGCGCTGGCGGCCTTTTATAGTGTGGGGCGTGTACTAAACCCCCATAGCTATAATTGGCCACAGGCATCCTGCCTGTGGCCAATCATTGCTCTCCTCGCTGCCGGCGCTGTGATTGGCCAAGCATGCAGGGTCACAGTGCATGCTTGGCCAATCACAGCGCCGGGATTACACTGCGATGGCGCAGTGTATTGTGGGCCGTTCGCGTCACTCGAATTTGGCGCAAACGGCCCAAATCGTTCGTTGTTCGCCGAACGCGCGAACAGTCGATGTTCGAGTCGAACCTATGTTCGACTCGAACACCGAGCTCATCCCTACCCGTCACCATAAACGGGACACCTCTGTGCCAGCCATTGGCTGCGTAGGCCCGTTTCTTTTTCGGGGTATGTGTCCACCAGCACTTCACCTTGGCGCCTCTGTGCCAACTATCCGTAGCAGTAGTCCTAATCTGCCCCACCTTTTCTCTAAAGGGGCACTCCACCCACATCTTCTTCCAGGTGTACTTCCACCAGCCCTTCTTCCTGAACCATGGGCTCCCACTAATCTCTCTATCCCTTCTACCTTTTGGCCTCAGGACCCTTCTTTTTCCTCCCACAGACCTACTCTCCCGGGACTGCTGGGGACCCACTTTCGTGACATCTGTCAGGGACTGGCCACTCTCACTACCTGACGCAACATTAACCATCAACAATTGTTTCTCAGGTTCACCAACCCCTGTGTGGTCACTCTTGGCCACCAAACCATCTGTGATTAATACCATATCCTCAATAGCAATGTTCCACAAGGGGTTATTCAACACAACATGGTCTTTCGGACCTCTTGTCCTGTTTGCTAGGACAGTGTCTATGGAGGGACCATCTACAGGCAAGCAGTTACTCCCTATGGGACAGTCCCGTAGTTTCACATCGCCCCCTGTTGTCCAACACTCCAATAACAATTGTCCTACCAACGCACATGTTCCACCACATTTTCCCACACCAATCTCTTTAACCATTTCTGTGTCCATTGGTACCTCAACCAATAGCTCGGAGCTGTCTGACAGTGCTCCACAGGGCTTCTCATACATATTTCCGTTACAGTTACCATCACTGTTATTTCCTGTCAAAGTGTCCCTGGGTACCTCAAACTGCACCTCTCTGCGCGTGATGGACTGAATTCCCACTACCGCCACGTCCGTTCCGGGCCCTTCCTTTACATGAGGTGTAGCGGGTGAGACAGTACGCGTGCTACGTACCAACCACTGCTCAGCCGCACCTCGGACCGCACCAGCAGGAATACACCCCATCACACCCGCATACGGAGAGACTTCCACTATGTCTAATATCTCTAATTTCTCAAACAATTCCCCTGAGCGCCTTCCGCACATAACCGCCGCTGGAAGCACTCTCGCGGAGAACTGCGAGACAACTTTCCACAAAAGCAACCAACAGTGTAGCAACCAATTCTCATCAACATTGCTTAACAACGCATGTATCACCTGCGTCCACCGATTGGTATTATGCAGTACCATGTCGCCCTTCTGCTGTGGATACACGCAGGTGTATATTGGAAAGATTCTCACCAATTCCCACAACATCTCTGAAATTTCTAGACATGCCGTATCTAAACACAGAACTCTAGAAACTTTACCTTTACCAACGATGTGGAGGGACTCATTTGCTAAGGGGTGAGAGGCCGGAACACTTAAAAAGACCTCTACCTCAGAGGCAACTAACAAAATTTGCGGCTCCCGCTGAGCACTGCCAATCGCATGTGTCACACTCATCCTCTCACCTTCAGCAACACTGAGCCCTTCCAAATCGCTATCCACTACCTCATCAATCTGACATTCAACATTACTCATCTCTTTTGCTGTGGACAAAACCTCTGCTATGTATGCGCCCTTTTCAGATCCTTCCAACTGGAGAGGGTTAATTTCTGCAAAAGCCAACGCACCCGTGTCTACCGGCCCTGCAGCCTCTCTATTTAGCATAGCAGAAATTGTGTCCACTCCACTGTTACCCACTAAGCCTTCCTTGTTTAAATGCACTTGTGTCAAAACATTTTCAAACACAACAGGCTGCAATAACATAACTTCACCACTTTGCTCGGGTGGCGCTTCACTAAACCCATGAGGACTGTCAGCAGTGACAGACCGTAACAACTCCTTATCAGTACAAGAAATTTGAAATATTTGAGTTTTAACATTTTTCTCATCACCAAGGTCAAGTACCTTCTTATCTATCAGAGCGGCACCACAGTTGTCCCAGGCAACCTCTGGCTCCAACACACAGAGCTCCCTGGAGGTTTCTAAGAACACCTCTGCAGCCTTAGATACTGTTGCCAAGAGGAATCGCATATCCTGCTTAGCGATCACCCCTACCTCATTAAGCATCACTTTACCATCAGCACATGTGTCATCAGCATTCATAAACATAGCAGTTTTATAAACTCTATCAAATTGTCCTTTGTCAAAATGCATGACACCCTGCGTGCCACTCAGCACACCACCCTTCCTCTCCAAAGGAATTATTTTTCCCACTAGGGCGTCTTCACAGTTGTCCTGGGAAACCACTTGCCTTACCACTGCAGGCTCCTTGGTGGTTTCCCTTGGCAACTGCACAGCACCTGTCACTAGGGAACATGGCATACCAACTGCTTTGGTCACCCCTAGCATATCCTTTCCAGCACTCCGCTGGATTACCTTAGCTGTACCCAGAGTCCATATGTCCCTTTCAATTTTTGACCTCGCTGCAAGCAGGGTTTTAACCTGTGTCTCCCCACTGATCTGGGTAGCACACTGCAGCAAGTTCATTTTTTCACCTTCAGTGGATCTCCGCTCTGGGGTCACTTCCACTTCATTGTGAGCAACCACACAGTCAGCCTTTCCCATGATTTTAACAGGAACAGTCTTACCATTCTCTTTAGCATGGGTTGAAGATTTCAATTGAGGGCGTTGTCCCTTCTTTGCCATGCTCTCACAAGATGACGCCCCCTCCTGGAAACAGGGTAACATTACATCCCTCTTGGATTTTCCATCATCGCTTGCAGGCAAAGCATTAAGCCCAACAACACGATCAGCAGCTGTATTCCACAAGCTTGGACAAGAAAAGATCCCGTGGCCCAGCTGACCATATTCCAGGCATAGCACTTGGCGACTTTCTCCAGTTGCTATGGGAGACCACCTTCTCCCCGCTAATCTCTTGTAGCGCTCTCTAGACTGGACTGCTCCTAGAAAATTATCGTAGTCATCTCGGTTACTATACATCCCACGGTACACCTCCTGGTACTCCTCGATCAGAAAAGGTTGCACCAACTCAACCCAGCGATTTCTGGGCCATTTTCTGTAGGAAGCAATCATCGCAAACTGATCCAAAAAGTCCTCAACACATTCAGAAGGCAACATAGGCCGTATTAAGTCAGCTGTACGGATTTCTGCTTTGTTGCCATGGGCAACCACACCCATCTGCTCACTCTTTACACTCAGAGCAGGCTTCTCATACCTTTGCTTTGGTGAAGCCTGGGACAAAGGGCATTTAGAAACTTCATGCCCCCACTCACTGCACCGCAAACAGCGCACTTGGTTCTTAACCCTTTGCACATTGATAGCTGGCCATCTTGCACCAGTGTTGCCAGGGGCAACAACATGTCCTTCCCTTTTAACTTGGTTCAGTGCAGCCAAGTGTCGCCTGCACCAATCCACTGCAGACTTTGGTGAACTCTCCATACTTGCAGTCACCTGTGCACTCCTTGCACCAGTGTTGCTAGGACCAACACCCGCTCTGTCTCTCATTTCAGCAAACATTGGTTCCTTTTCACACAGGAAAATTTTGAAGAACTGTCTCCAAGACTTTGCAAACAGCACGCTTTCACATGTAGACTTTACTCTCTGCTTGAGCTCACTTGCACAGGCACATCACCTGTATACAACTGTCAAGGTCACCTGTGGCCAGGTGACAGATGCACACCGTAGGGGGACAGGAGTGCACCGCAAGGTAGTGAACCCTATGGCTGACTGCTGCGGATAGGAAACTGGGTGGTTGTGGAAAGCGGGACCAGAGGAGCACAACCGGGATCCTAACGGAAGCTAGAGCCAAGATTCCCCAGGGCACGGAGTCTAAGACCCAGCAGGTCTTCTCCAGGGCCTCTAGTGGTGAGGATGTTATGCTGCAGGCTGGGACCAGGTCGCGGCCCCTGGAGTTTCCTAGCTCATGCCCCGTAGGATAAGGGGAAAAGAGGGGAAGCAGCAGCACAAGATATGAGAGAACCGAATAACAAGCTGAAGGTCAGGGGCCACAAGCAGACAAGGATAACGAAAGAACGAGCCGAAGGTCAAGGGTCACGAGCAGACAGGGATAGTCGGGGACAAGCCAAATATGTAACAGAGAGACAGACGTAGCACACGGCAGGCAGGAACCCAAACACACAATGCCTAACAAACACGTTGATCAGCAAAGCAGGCTTGCAGTGCACAGGTTAATATAGTGTTCTGTGATAGGGCCTGGGGTGGAGTCTGGCTGGGAGGAGATTATAAAGGAAGCCAGGTGAAAGGGCTCAGGCCTCTAAGATGAACACATGGGAAGGAAGGTAAGCTGACAGACAAACACTACTGCATATCCATGACAGTACCCTCCCTCTTATGGGCCCTCCCCCGCCTGGGCCCAGGCTTAAAGGGAAATCTCTGATGAAACCTTCTCAACAGATGAGGTGCAGCGACATCAGATGCAGCGATCCAAGACGCCTCCTCAGGACCAAAACCTCTCCAATGCACAAGGTACTGAAGAATGCCTCTGCAGAGCCGAGAATCCAGAACTTGTCTAACCTCGTACTTAAGATTATCCTCAGAGACTGAAAACGAGGTAGGGAGATGACAAGAAGATCTATTGAGGACCAAAGGCTCTCTAGGAATAAGCAAGGGCATGAGAGGATCAACAGGAATCTGAGGAGGGTCCCCTAGACCCTTAAAGGGGAACTGGTCATCTTGCACAGGACCATCAGACTGGGCAGATGTCAGTGGAACCCTGAAGTCAGGTTGGTTAGAAGGTGACATGTCGCCGGAGTCAAACTGAATAGCTGAAGGACAAGCAGAATGTCCCGAACAAGAAAAAGTAGGAGGCTCACTGGGCATGGGCTGGACTGGCATAACTAGTACAGAGGCAGAGTGAATAGCTGAGTCAGGTGTAGCGACTACATGAATCGCATCGCAAGACGTAGCGACTGCAGGACTTGTAGACAAGCTAGCCTGGCTGTGCGTCCAAGGGTGGTTAGGGACAGAGAAATGTAAATGGTTATGCAACCTGGAATGAATGACCGGCTCAGATTCACAGGGGGCAACCTTGGGTAGGCAGGACGAGGAACAGGAGGGACCCCAAGCCAGGATCTGTCCAGTAGTCCAGTCCACATGAGGAGAATGGAGCTGTAACCATGGGAGACCCAAAATTATAGGCGTTGAGGCCTTGGGTAAGATAAGGAAGGATATCCACTCCTGGTGGAGTGTCCCTACCGACATCTTAACAGGGAGAGTCTGGAAGCGGATAGGTCCCCCTGGGAGAACAGTACCATCAATCGCCAAGACCACCAATGGTGTGGTGAGGGGCAAAAGAGTAAGTCTCATGGACGATGCGATTTCCCAGTCCATAAAATTACCAGCGGCTCCGGAATCCAGATATGCTGAGACCGAATGAGAAGAAGCACCAACATGAAGGAACACAGAAAGCAGAAGACGAGAAGGGGAAGGTGATATTTCTGGGTCCAATACTCCACTTTCCAGATGAAGTGGACCCGAACGTTTTTCTGGACAAAGAGAGCAAGTGTCACGAAAATGACCTTTGCCCCCACAGTAAAGACACAGACCAAGAGTTCTGCGCCTAGCACGTTCCTCGGGGGATAGCCTGGTCCGACCCAGCTGCATGGGTTCCTCAGCTGGTAGGAGATGCTCTACGGGTCGAAGAGAGGGGAGCTCAGGCTGACTAAGAACCAAGGAGTGCTGGCGTTGCTTTTCTAAGGTCCTCTCCTGAAAGCGAATATCGATCTGGTTACACAAGGAGATAACGCCGGCCAGATCAGTGGGGATGGTTCTTCCTGCTAATTCATCCTTCACTCTATCAGACAGGCCATGCAAAAAGGTTGCGACTAAGGCCTCATTGTTCCAGCTCAACTCAGCCGACAGTATGCGGAAATGAAGGGCATACTGTCCCACAGAAGCAGACTCTTGGCGGAGACGTAAAAGGGCGCTGGCCGCTGAAGAGACACGAGCCGGTTCTTCGAAGATATTCCGAAAAAGTTTCAAGAAGCCAGACAGGCTAGAAACCACTGGATCATTCAGTTCCCACAGAGGGGCTGCCCAGGCTAAAGCTTCACCAGAGAGGAGGGAAATGATATAGGCTACCTTAGCCCGATCAGACAGGAAGTTTTGGGGCTGGAGCTCAAAATGAATTGTGCATTGGCTAAGGAACCCCCTGCAAGCCTTGGAGTCCCCAGAGAAACCGGACGGAGCTGGCAGTTGTAGTGAGTGTGTGGCTGCGACTGGTGCAATAGGTGCAGCCGCTGGTTGTATTTGAGGTTGCGGATTCAGGGTTCCCAAGGAGGCCTGAAGCTGCTCAAAGCGAGAAGCCAGATCCTGGAGGAATCGCATCACCTGAGTCTGATTCGATTCCTGGGTTTCAAGTCTGCAAACTATGCCCTGCAACGGATCATCCACGGGTAACGGGATGTCAGCCGGGTTCATGGCTGATCAAACTGTCAAGGTCACCTGTGGCCAGGTGACAGATGCACACCGTAGGGGGACAGGAGTGCACCGCAAGGTAGTGAACCCTATGGCTGACTGCTGCGGATAGGAAACTGGGTGGTTGTGGAAAGCGGGACCAGAGGAGCACAACCGGGATCCTAACGGAAGCTAGAGCCAAGATTCCCCAGGGCACGGAGTCTAAGACCCAGCAGGTCTTCTCCAGGGCCTCTAGTGGTGAGGATGTTATGCTGCAGGCTGGGACCAGGTCGCGGCCCCTGGAGTTTCCTAGCTCATGCCCCGTAGGATAAGGGGAAAAGAGGGGAAGCAGCAGCACAAGATATGAGAGAACCGAATAACAAGCTGAAGGTCAGGGGCCACAAGCAGACAAGGATAACGAAAGAACGAGCCGAAGGTCAAGGGTCACGAGCAGACAGGGATAGTCGGGGACAAGCCAAATATGTAACAGAGAGACAGACGTAGCACACGGCAGGCAGGAACCCAAACACACAATGCCTAACAAACACGTTGACCAGCAAAGCAGGCTTGCAGTGCACAGGTTAATATAGTGTTCTGTGATAGGGCCTGGGGTGGAGTCTGGCTGGGAGGAGATTATAAAGGAAGCCAGGTGAAAGGGCTCAGGCCTCTAAGATGAACACATGGGAAGGAAGGTAAGCTGACAGACAAACACTACTGCATATCCATGACAACAACACAGTCCATTAATTGAACTCCTGTGCAATGCAGTTTGCCTGGCTGCCACACAAAGCTAGCAGCAATTCAGCGAAGAAAACTTTAACTTTTCCTTCAGATAGGCTGTTCATCACAGTATTGCTGTTAAACACACAGTTTATTTTTACTCACTGTTTTTGGTATGCGAGGATCTGGAACTCTTCCAAAAACTGCCCGCATTCTCCATCACTTGTAAGATTGGGGGTTGTTAGCTCTTGTGGTGGATGCATATTTCCAGTGATGCAAGCCAGTCAGCAACTCTGTTTAAGGGCATGGTAGCCCATTTTTATTTAAAAAGCACGAAAGTTCACAAACACATCTGTAGTATTCACAGGGGGGTTCCACCATTCCTGTATCTTTCATACTAACAGTAGCCTCGTAGCTTTACCTTATAGCGATCCAGGCCTTTAGCCTAGGCCTGACGGTCTGTTCCTCAGACCCAAACAGTGTCCAAGAGTTTCAGCTTTCTCCTAGCTTCTCCTGGTCAGCACCTTTGTTGCTGTATCACTAACGGTGTCTGCCTCCTGCAGACATGCACCGCCTTTGACTCCACTTCAGAGGATGAGAGCCAACTCGACTCTCAGGCACACAGACTTCCTCTCTATTGGGTGGAGCCCTGATCCATAATTACCTCTGACCTAAATAGCCCAAGACACAGCTGTTCCATCAGCGTGTCTTTCTTTACCAAATCTGGCATAAACCAACCCTCTTGAAGGTCGCACAAAGTCGCACCCTCACAATATATATATATATATATATATATATATATATATATACATCCCACCTTTGTGCAGCTACATCTCACTGCAGGCTATTAGTATGTCTGGAAGGCAAACAAGGAGAGGCAGACAGTCACGAGGCAATAAAAGAGGGCAAGCAGGCTCTGTGTCTAGAGGCAACAGTGCTGGTCGTGGACACGGTGCATCCTCATCAGCATGTGGCCGTGGGACACGCTTGTCCTTCTTTTCGGCAGCTGGCCATGTTGAGCCACAACATGCCCAAGACTTGGTAGAGTAGATGACCAAGCCGTCCTCATCGTCTCTCATCCAGGCTTAGGGTACTTTGTCTGGCAAAGCAGCTGCCAAAGTGGCCTCTTCCCTCGGCTCAATGGCATCAGTTACTCCTTCCCTAGCCCCACCATGTCCTCCTGAGGAATCCCCTGAACTGTTTGACCACAGTGTTGGGTACATGCTCCAGGAGGATGCCCAGCATTTTGAAGGCTCCGATGATGGAACCCAGCTAGAGGAAGGCAGTAACGTGAGCCCAGAGAGAGGGGGTAGTAACGTGAGCCCAGAGAGAGGGAGTGCCTAACAAGGACAGCTATCTGGCAGTCATGTTCCCCCAGCTGCAGCATACTGCCAGATTTTCTCCAGTGATGAGGAGGGAGGGGATGATGAGGTCACTGACTCCACATGGGTGCCTGATAGGAGAGAGGAGGAGGAGGAGGAGGAGGAGGCGGCACATCTCCAACGAGGCAGGATGGACTCCAGGGGCCAGCTTAAGGGCAGCACACCAACTGCATCAAACCGCAGAGCTCCACATGTGCAGGGCGCTGCTGTCTCTGCACGTTATTCCAAAAGTTCTTTGGTGTGGGCCTTTTTTCAGACGTGTGCAGCAGATCGCACTGTTGCCATTTGCAACATATGTCTGAAGAGTATCTCGCATGGCCAAAACATCAGCCTCTTGGGCACCACATGTTTGACCAGACATATGTCGACCTGCCATGCAGTTCATTGATTCTGTCAGCTCTGCAGGGGCAGGCTCAGAGGTGGTTGACACCACGCCAGCTTAAACCAGGAAAGGTGGTTTGCGACAATGGCACCAAACTCCTCTCCGCCCTCTGACAGGGACAACTGACCCATGTGCCCTGTTTGGCTCACGTCCTTAACTTGGTGGTGCAGCGGTTCTTGGGCAGGTACCTGGGCTTACAGGAGGTCCTGAAGCAGGCCAGGAAACGCTGTGGGCATTTCAGCCGGTCATATAAAGCCAGTGCTTGGCCGGCTGAGCTGCAAAAGGATTACAACCTGCCCAAGATCCGCCTAATCTGTGACATGCCCACCAGGTGGAACTCTACATTGGCCATGCTGCAGCAGCTGCACACGCAGCAGAGGGCCATCAATGGGTATCTGTTGCAATATGGCACCAGGACATGGTCAGGGGAGCTTGGATTTTTTTCCCCACGCCAGTGGGCCATGATCAGGGATGCATGCACTGTCCTGGCACAATTTGAGGAGGCCACGAGGATGGTGAACATTGACAGTGCATGCATCAGTGACACTGTCCCTCTTGTCCACCTGTTGGAGCACACGCTGCGTGGAATAATGGAGAGGGCACTTGAGGCAGAACAGAGGCAGGAGAAGGAGGACTTTCTTACCTCTCAAGGCCCCCTTTATCCAGACAGTGTTCCTGCTGGCCTGGCTATCACACAGGAAGAGGACAAGGAGGTGGAGGATTGTGTCAACATGGAGGTGGAGACTAGCACTCAGCATCAGCAGCAGTCTTCAAGGGATCAATTACAGTCCCAAGACACCCATGGACTTGTACGTGGTTGGGAGGAGGTGGCTGCGGATCATGTTGTCCTCAGTGACCCAGAGGACTCTGCACCGAATGCCTCAACAAACCTACGCTGCATGGCCTCCCTGATCCTGCAAAGCCTGCGGAAGGATCCTCATATTTGTGCGATCAAGGAGAGTGATCAGTACTGGCGGGAAACCCTTCTTGATCCACGTTACAAGGGTAAGGTTGTGGACCTTATCTTGCCGAAGCATCTTAGGGAGGCCTTGCAGAAAGGTCTGCAACATGTTCCCAGAGACTGGGAGGTTACAAATTCCTGGTCCTGGACAACGTGTTGCTGAGGCTTCGGTCAGTCAAAGAAGGAGCAGTGGAGAAGGTGACCGTCTGACCGATGCGTTCAGATAATTTTTTAGTACGCAGCCCCAAGGTTTGATCGGTTCCAGCAACCATCGCCAGCGTCTGGTTTACATGGTGCAGGAATACCTAGGGGCAAGATCAGACTTGGACACCTTTCCCACCGAAAATCCTCTGGGTTACTGAGTCTTGAGGATGGATCACTGGCCAGAGCTTGCACAATATGCAATTGAGGTACTGGCCTGTCCTGCATCCAGCGTTCTTTCGGAACGCACATTCAGTGCTACTGGAGGATTTGTAACCGATCACAGGGTGCGCCTGTCTACCGACTCGGTTGATCGACTGACCTTCATAAAAATGAATCAGTCTTGGATCATCACCAGCTACCAAGCACCTGATGCTGATGTAACCGAATAATTGTTTTTGAAATGTCAGATCCCTTCAAGACTGCCTATGCTGATGCTGAGTGACTATCCTGTTATGCTGAGTGACTATCCTCTTCCTCCTCAATGATCGTGCTGATAGCTTGTAAGAAAATTTTTTGTTCTGGGCACCGCCACCAGTGGCTAAGGCCCAATTTCTCAGCCCCTGTTTAACAGGGGCGTGTATTTACAATTTTTGATGCAATGCTTTGCAGCAGGGCTCATTGCTGCGCTCCAACTACAGTATCTGTGAGGGGTTTCAGTTTTGTAGCACCAGTGCCTAAGGCCCAATTTTTCTGCCCCTGTTTAACAGGGGTGTGTAATTACAATTTTTGATGCAATACTTTGCAGCAGGGCTCATTGCTGCGCTCCAAGTACAGTATCTGTGAGGGGTTGCAGTGTTGTGGCACCAGTGCCTAAGGCCCAATTTTTATACCCCTGTTTAACAGGGGCGTGTAATTACAATTTTTGATGCAATACTTTGCAGCAGGGCTCATTGCTGCGCTCCAAGTACAGTATCTGTGAGGGGTTGCAGTGTTGTGGCACCAGTGCCTAAGGCCCAATTTTTCTGCCCCTGTTCAACAGGGGCATGTAATTACAATTCTTGATCTAATATTTCATAGCTGGGCCCATTCCTGCGCCCACCAAGAGTAACTGTGAGGACTTACAGTGTTGTGGCACCAGCACCACCACTAAAGGCCCAATTTTTCCTACCACTGTTCAACAATGGCATGTAATTACAATTCTTGATAGTTCACAGCAGGGCGTTCCAGCACCCACCAAGAGTAACTGTGAGGGCTTACAGTGTTGTGGCAACACCAACACCTAAGGGCCAAATTTCTGCGGAGTATATACGGCAGGCGCCTACTTTCAAACATCCAACTTACAAACGCCTCCTACTTGCAAACGGAAGGAGACAACAGGAAGTGAGAGGAAATCTACCCCTAGGAAGGGAAATTCTCTCCTGTAAGAGTTAATATGGGAAAGAGGTGTCTCCTCTCCACTGATGCTTTATCACCAATCCTTGTTTCAATAAAACCCCAAACAGGTGCACAGACAGCAAAACAAATATTAGGGAATGGTTATCACCCCTTTGTTTTTCCAAAAGCTTAAAAATAGATTTTTTTGGCTGGAGCTACACTTAAAAAATGTACCTGTTCCAAATTACAAACAGATTCTACTTAAGAACAAACCTACAGTCCCTGTCTTGTTTGCACCACCCGTATTCTGCTGTTCAGAGTATATAGGGCCTTTTCTTAATTTGGGTGCAGGGTTCCCCTTAATATCCATACAAGACCCAAAGGGGCTGGTAGTGGGCTGGGGGGGGGGGGGGGGGTTTAAATGACTTTTTTTCCTTTAGAAATTTCATTTTGTGCAGGGAAAGTTCTAAACACGGGAAACACGTGCTACTTCACAGGCATACTTTAGACACCCCCCAGGTACGATATTTAAAGGAATATTTCACTTTTTTTTCACTTCGAGCATCATTAAAATCACTGCTCCCGAAAAAACAACCGTTTTTAAAACTTATTTTTGCATTAATACATGACTCCTGGGGCAGGACCCGGGTCCCCAAACCCTTTTTAGGACAATAACTTGCATATTAGCCTTTATAATTAGCACTTTTGATTTTGAACGTTCGAGTCCATTGTATTTAATAGGGTTCTAAAGTTCGCGCAAACTTTCGGTTCGTTCGCAGGTTCTGGTGCGAACCGAACCGGGGGATTGTTCGGCTCATCCCTAGTTGTAAAGGCAGAAGGTTTTTTATCTGAATTCATTCTATGCATTAAGATAAAAAACTTTCTGTATGCAACAGCTCCCCCAGCCCCTCTAATGCCCCATACACACGATCATTTTTAATGTCATTTTTAAAACTGATGTTTTTCTCGTCATTTTTTTTCTTGTTTCCTCTCAAGCCTGTCTTGCGTACACGCCATCATTTAAAAAAATGTTCAAGCAAAGCGCAGTGACGTACACCACGTACGACGGCACTATAAAGGGGAAGTTCCGTTCTAATGACGCCACCCTTCATGTTAGTAAAGTTTGTTGAGCGACGATTCACGCTTTTCAGCCTCGTGCTTTTCAGTCCATTACTGCGTGACGAATGTGCTATCTCCATTACGAACGCTAGTTTTACCAGAATGAGCGCTCCCGTCTCATACTTGATTCTGAGCATGCGCGTTTTTTTTCACGTCGTTAAAGCATACACACTATCGTTTTTCACGTCGTTAAAAAAAACGACATGAAAAACGACGTGAAAAATAGAGCATGTTCGAAATTTTTAATGCCCATTTTTCACGTCGTTAAAAATGCTCTGGAGCATACACACGATCAGTTTTAATGCCCATTTTTAAAAATGGCATTTTTAATGGCATGAAAAACGATCGTGTGTATGGGGCATAATACTTACCTGAGCCCCTCTCTATCCAGCGATGTTGCAGGAGAGACTTGGATGCCCGGGACTCTCCCTCCTGATTGATTGAGACAGCAGTGGACCACCATTGGCTCCCGCTGCTGTCAAACAATGTCAGTGAGCCAATGAGGTGCAAGAGGGGGCAGGGCCTAGCCGCCACACCGTGTCTGAATTGACACACAGAGCTGCAGCTCAGCTCGGATGCTCCCATAACAAGCTGCTTGCTGTGGGGGTACTCAACAGGAGGGAGGGGCCAGGAGCACCGAAAAGGGACCCGAAAAGAAAAGGATTGGGGCTGCTCTGTGCAAAACCATTACACAGAGCAGGTAGGTATAACATGTTTGTTATCTTGAAACACAAAAAAATAGACTTTAGTATCACTTTAATGGCACTTTTCTAGTGGCAGTTTCTTTTAGAACTACCTTCGTCTAATTCAGGCAAGCAGTAACATGACAATCATGGGCGACAAATTCAGGTAGTCCTAACTTCTGCCACTTTTTAAACCTGGTGCTTTAAAAAAACAACAGGTTCTTAATGAATTACCACCAGTTCACAGATTAAGACCAGCTTTGAATTGGCATACAGAGGTATGTCAGTACTCAGAGTGGGGCATGTCTGTGCAGGGAAGCTCTCTAGCCAGATTAATCT
The DNA here is from genome assembly GCA_029206835.1 of Rana muscosa. Classification (NCBI taxonomy): domain Eukaryota; kingdom Metazoa; phylum Chordata; class Amphibia; order Anura; family Ranidae; genus Rana; species Rana muscosa. The sequence goes on from CM055122.1 coordinate 1,137,544,481, forward strand.
TTCGGCTGGGAGATTCCCCAGCCAAAAGCTAAATGTAAACAAAAGGGGTAGCGGTGATGTCATTACCCCATTCTGGCCAACAGATTTCTAAAGGGTGTCTAAGGCATCTTTTATAAATTCCGCCCAGTGTGGTCAGGCACACATTGTCCAGGTAGTTAACAGGGCATCACCTGTCAAACCCTAGAAGGCCTAATAACTATGACTTTTAGTATTTTATAGTCATCCTTAACAGATAAAGCTAAAGTTATGAATATACATCTTTCATGATTTAGCCTGCAGAAGTATTCAAACACATATTAAGGTTCCTACATAAGTATAATCATGACTAGTTCTCTTAAGAAAAAAGTTTGCTTTGGCGACATCCACAGAGTTTTAAAGCAGAATTATACTTGACTTGAATCCACTGACGCGCCATCCCGGAACTCCTTGATCCATCCTGGATTTCCTTGATCCATCCTGGATTTCCAGCCATTGTCATCATTGGCCAGGCCAAGATAACGTCACTCCTGTGCATGTCATTTGGGACGGACAGGCAGGTAAGCATGTCTCTTCTGCATGAAAAATCCAGCCGGTCAGCCCATTTTTATTTACTAGAATAAAGTTCCACTTTGAACACTAATGAACAAACAGTGGCAGAGCCTGCTTTTAAACTGGTTACTTGTGGAAATATAGTTGAAATCAATATTGTTTGCCCTAGCTAAAGTGCTAAAACTTTTTAAAACGTTATGCATTTAGGTAAAATGTAATGTATGTATTACTAAAATTATTATTAATTACAGTAAGCTGATTGTTTTATTAGATATTTAGAATAATTTGGAGAATAATTATAACCAGATTTATAAAATACAGATTGAATTATATCTAAAATATAAATATTTAATCTATAGTTTTTATTTTCAAAGCTTATTACCACCCTCTGGTGGACACTTTATATTTATTGTATCTACTGTTTAGACACCTATTCAGTATGCAACATTCAATTACTATGCTTTAGTATGGTTAGTGTACAATAAATGTTCTCTCTGCCCTGAAAATTCTCTTATGAATGAAGTTCGAAAAAAGTGTATGTTAAAGAAATAATACGTGCACCAGAGACCTTAGCTCATTCATTTCAGTGGTGTTGACTCCCACCAGTGACTGTACCGATGCACTTGTTCCTCAGACTTCACTTAGCATATATTCTGTATCATGCAAAAAAACTAAATTCCTAGTCCAGGCTTTCTAAATTCCTCACTGGAATAAATAATGTTTACAGTGTTCTATTTTGGTTTTATATCTGAAAGAATATGGGAGACATGCTTGGCACATCCAAACTACATATTCAGCATCTAAAAGAATTAACATTTGTTCAGCACTTTTACAGTGGAACCTTAGATTACGAGCATAATCCGTTCCAGGAGAATGCTTGTAATCCAACGCACTCGCATATCAAAGCGAGTTTCCCCATAGAAGTCAATGGAAACAAGGATAATTTGTTCTGCATTGACTTCTATGGCATGCAATTCCGCATGTGGCCAGAGGTGGGGGGTGTCGGAGAGCCTTGCAAATACTGTGGGACAGCTCGGCTGATCTCAGAAACCCTCCTAAATGCTCGTAAACACCCGGGAACGAGTGATTTTGAGTATTTACGAACGGATCCGATCCGTTCCGAGTGTCACCAGCGCTCCCGCACCTCTGGCCAAATGAGGTACTGCACACCCCATTAGAGAAAAAGAAACCCTGGACTGCCGCACTCTGTATAGACAGTTATTTATTCCAAAATTTCAGGTAAAAAATCCAAATTCAAAATAAATCCATAAATCCAAAACAACAAATGCAGATGGTGTGCATGCAGGGAAGGGTGGCTAACGCGTTTCACGTCACGAATTGACGCTTACTCATAGCTAATCCGTTCCGAGTGTCACCAGCGCTCCCGCACCTCTGGCCAAATGAGGTACTGCACACCCCATTAGCTTGAATTCTGCTCGTTTTGCTAGACAATACTTGCAAACCAAGTCAGGATTTAAAAAAAAAAAGTTGCTTGTCTTTCAAAACGCTCTTTAACTGTGTTACTCGTAAACCAAGGTTCCACTGTATTAGACTCCTTCCAGTTTCAATAAAACGTGGTTCAGTAAGGTCTCATGCACGCTGGTTTATTTTAAATGCTGTGTCTCCTTTCAGGAGAAAATCAGCATTATAATCTCACCTAAGCTGCATTTTATCAAACCAGTTTAGGTGAGTTTAGCAAAGTCTAGCAGTGTTTGGAGTTTGGGCTTTGTTTATTTCATTGGCCAGAATTTTAACTTATTCTGGCCATTGAAATAAACGCTGAAGTGCTTTTAGGCGTTTTCTGCTGTTTAATGTTTTTCTGTCATAACACTCCTTTTGTCAGGGTCACCTGTGGCCAGGTGGCCAGGTGACAGATGCACACCGTAGGGGGGCAGGAGTGCACCGCGAGGTACTGAACCCTATGGCTGGCTTCTGCGGGTAGGAAACTGGGTGGTTGTGGAAAGCGGGACCAGAGGAGCACAAACGAGATCCTAACGGAAGCTAGAGCCAAGATTCCCCAGGGCGCGGAGTCTAAGACCCAGCTGGTCTTCTCCAGGGCCTCCAGTGGTGAGGATGTTGTGCTGCAGGCTGGGACCAGGTCGCGGCCCCTGGAGTTTCCTAGCTCACGCCCCGTAGGATAAGGGGAAAAGAGGGGAAGCAGCAGCACAAGATAAGGGAGAACCGAATAACAAGCCGAAGGTCAGGGGCCACAAGCAGACAAGGATAACGAAAGAACGAGCCGAAGGTCAAGGGTCACGAGCAGACAGGGATAGTCGGGGACAAGCCAATAACGTAACAGAGAGACAGACGTAGCACACGGCAGGCAGGAACCCAAACACACAATGCCTAACAAACACGTTGATCAGCAAGGCAGGCTTGCAGTGCACAGGTTAATATAGTGTTCTGTGATAGGGCCTGGGGTGGAGTCAGGCTGGGAGGAGATTATAAAGGAAGCCAGGTGAAGGAGGTCTGGTCTCTAGATGAACACATGAGGAGGAAGGTAAGATGGCAGACAGACATTAATGCATATCCATGACAGTACCCTCCCTCTTACGAGGCCTCCCCCTTCCCCGCCTGGGCCCAGGTTTAGAGGGAAACTTCAGATGAAACTCCTTTAACAGACGAGGTGCAAAGACCTCAGATGCAGTGATCCAAGACCTCTCCTCAGGACCAAACCCTTTCCAATGAACGAGGTACTGAAGAACGCCTTTACAGAGTCGGGAGTCCAGAATTTGACTGATCTCGTACTCCTGATTATCCTCAGAGACAGGCGCCACGGTAGGGAGAGGATGAGAGAATTTGTTGAGGACTAAAGGCTTTAGAAGAGCAACATGAAAGGAGTTAGTGATTTTAAGGCTCTTAGGAATCTGGAGTTTGAAACAAACCGGATTCAGTTTAGCAGTTACCGTGTATGGACCAATGAATCGTGGAGCAAACTTCAGAGAAGGAACTCGGAGCTTGATGTTCCTGGTAGAGAGCCAGACTTTGTCCCCTGGCTGAAGAGAAGGCGGTTTACACCTGCGGCGGTCGGCAAAGCCTTTGAATTTTTCAGCAGCTGCCCGGAGGGAATCATGAACGTGACCCCAAACGGAATTGAGAGACTCCTGAACTGAAGACAAAGCTGGAATGTCAGGAGAACAGATCATGGGAAGAGGAAGTTGAGGGTGTTTTCCATAAACTGTGAAAAAGGGTGTCTTCTGCGAACTGGTATTCACATGATTGTTATGGGAGAATTCTGCCCACGGGAGTAGAGAGGACCAATCGTCATGGTGAGAAGACACAAAGGTGCGAAGAAAGACCTCTAACTCCTGATTAACCCTCTCAGTCTGTCCACTGGATTGGGAATGGTAAGAAGAAGAAAAATCCAAGACAATATTGAGGGATTTGCAAAAGGCTCTCCAAAAACGAGACATGAATTGGACTCCCCTGTCGGAAACAATATGAGAAGGGACCCCATGTAGGCGGAGAATTTCTCGAATGAAAATGGGAACCAAGGCAGGGGCAGAAGGAAGACCAGGAAGAGGAACAAAATGAGCCATCTTGGAGAATCGATCGATTACCACCCAAATGACTGTATTATTCTCAGACAGTGGGAGATCGGTGATAAAATCCATGGCAATATGGGCCCAGGGTTCCTTAGGAATGGGCAAGGGCATGAGGAGACCAGCAGAAGCTTGTGTGGAGGATTTGGACTGAGCACAGACATGACAAGCTTTAACGTAGTCTTTGACGTCTGAGCGGAGATTAGGCCACCAGTAGTGACGACTGATGAGTAGGAAGGATCGGAGAAATCCAGAATGCCCTGCCACCTTGGAATCATGTCCCCAACGAAGGATCTTAGCTCTTAGCTCAGTGGGGACAAAGGTCTTACCAGGCGGAATTTTTGACTTCAGGGTGGTAGAGTGGGCAACAATGCATGAGGTTGGAATGATCGGCTCAGGTTCAGGGGCGGACTCCTCGTCCAAAGTGTCAAATGACCTAGAAAGCGCATCAGCCCGACCGTTGCAGGAACCAGGTTTGTAGGTAATCGTGAAATTAAAACGGGCAAAGAAGAGACTCCACCTGGCCTGTCTAGGATTCAGACGTTTAGCATTCTGTAGATACTGTAAATTCTTGTGATCGGTAAAGATCGTTATGGAGTGAGGGGAACCCTCCAAGAGATGACGCCACTCCTCTAACGCCAATTTAATTGCGAGAAGTTCCCGATCACCGATGGCATAATTCCTCTCTGCCTGAGAATTTTTTTTGGAGAAGAACGCACATGGTTGGCGTCTCTTCTCAAAGATTTGAAGAAGCACAGCTCCCACCCCCATTGAGGAAGCGTCCACTTCAATAAAAAATACATTCCCAGGATTTGGTCTCCTCAAGAGGGGGCCAGAAACAAAGGCCTGTTTCAGGTTGTGAAATGCAGAGACAGCTTCGGGAGGCCAGTCTCTGGCATTCACACCCTTCTTGGTCAAAGCGATAATAGGCGCGGCAATGGAAGAGTAATTCCTTATGAACTGCCTATAATAATTAGTGAAGCCAAGAAAGTGCTGTGTGGCCTTGAGGCTAGCAGGAAGAGGCCAGTTGGTGATAGCCAAGACCTTCCCAAGGTCCATACGAAGACCCGAACATGAGACGAAGCACCCCAAAAACAGGACCTCAGAACATTCAAAGGAACATTTCTCCAGCTTGGCATAGAGATTGTTCTCTCTAAGACGTTGAAGTACAGTGCGGACATGGTTTCTGTGGACGAGCAGATTTTCAGAAAAGATCAGAATGTCATCCAGATAGATGACAACAAACTGGTACAGCAGATCTCTGAAAATTTCATTGACAAAGTTTTGAAACACGGCTGGAGCATTACACAGACCAAAAGGCATCACCAGATATTCGTAATGCCCGTCTCTAGTGTTGAATGCAGTCTTCCATTCGTCACCCTCCCGTATTCGAATGAGATTGTACGCGCCTCTGAGATCCAACTTGGTGAAAATGGAGGCACCCTTCAACCTATCGAATAGCTCAGATATTAAGGGTAAGGGGTATCGATTTTTAATAGTAACCGCATTTAAACCCCGATAATCGATGCAGGGTCTTAAGGTACCATCCTTTTTGGCAACAAAAAAGAACCCTGCCCCTGCAGGCGATGAGGATTTCTGGATGAAACCTCTCTCCAGATTCTCTGCGACATACTCCGACATGGCCTGGGTCTCTGGGATGGACAGAGGGTAGGTACGACCCCTGGGTAGAGTTGCTCCGGGGACAAGATCAATAGCACAGTCAAAAGACCTGTGGGGAGGAAGCACCTCAGCTGATTTCTTACAGAACACATCCCGGTAATCGCTGTATGCAGCAGGAAGATCAGAAGAAACAGAAGTGGCAGCAACCGGAAGACTCTCCTTGGGGGTCACCTTGAGAAGACACAACGAGAAACATGAGGAACCCCAGGCCAGGATCTGCCCAGAGACCCAGTCCACATGTGGAGAGTGGAGCTGTAGCCAAGGGAGGCCCAATACAACTGGGGTAGAGGCCTTGGGTAGAATAAGAAAGGATATCCACTCCTGGTGGAGAATCCCTACCGACATCCTAATGGGTAGCGTCTGGAAGCGAATAGGGCCCCCTGGGAGAACAGTGCCATCAATTGCCGAGACTACCAATGGGGTAGTGAGAGGTGAAAGGGTAAGCTTCATAGAAGAAGCAGTTCTCCAATCCATAAAATTGCCGGCAGCCCCGGAATCCAGGTATGCAAGGGTTGACTGAGGAGAAGTGCCTACATGAAGGAACACCGGCAAGAGCAGGCGAGAAGGTGATGTTTCTGGGTCCAATACTCCACCTTCCAAATGTATTAGACCCGAGCGTTTCCCGGACGAAGCGAGCAGGAGTCACGAAAATGACCCTTGCCCCCACAATAGAGGCACAAGCCCAGAGTTCTGCGCCTAGCACGTTCTTCGGGGGTTAGTCTGGTCCGGCCCAGCTGCATAGGTTCTTCAGCAGGTAGAGGATGCTCCACGGAATGAAGGGAGGGGAGCTCAGACTGGCTAGGACCCAGAGAGTGCTGGCGTCTTTTTTCTAAAGACCTCTCTTGAAAACGAATGTCGATCTGGTTGCATAATGAAATTACATCGTCCAGACCGACGGGAATGGCTCTTCCCGCTAATTCGTCTTTCACTCGGTCAGAGAGGCCATGTAAAAAGGTAGCGACCAGGGCCTCATTATTCCAGCTCAATTCAGCTGTGTGGATACGGAACTGAAGAGCATATTGCCCCACTGAACTAGATTCTTGGCGAAGACGTAAGACAGCACTAGCCGCTGAAGAAGCCCGAGCCGGCTCTTCGAAGATATTACGAAAGAGCTTCAAAAAATCGGACAGACTGGAAACCACCGGATCGTTCCTCTCCCACAGGGGGGCAGCCCAGGCCAAAGCTTCACCGGAGAGGAGGGAAATGACATAGGCTACCCTAGCCCGGTCAGACAGGAAGCTTTGAGGCTGAAGCTCAAAATGAATTGTGCATTGGCTGAGAAACCCCCTGCAGGCCTTGGAGTTCCCAGAGAAACGGGACGGAGCTGGCAATCTTAGTGAGTGTGAGGCTGCGACTGGTGCGATAGGTACAGCCGCTGGTTGTACTTGGGGTTGCGGACTCGGGGTTCCCAAGGAGACCTGAAGCTGCTCGAATCGAGAAGCCAGATCCTGGAGGAATCGCATCACCTGAGTCTGATTTGATTCCTGGGCTTCGAGTCTGCGAACTATGCCCTGCAATGGATCATCCGCGGGAAGCGGGATGTCAGCCGGGTTCATGGCTGATCAAACTGTCAGGGTCACCTGTGGCCAGGTGACAGATGCACACCGTAGGGGGGCAGGAGTGCACCGCGAGGTAGTGAACCATATGGCTGGCTTCTGCGGGTAGGAAACTGGGTGGTTGTGGAAAGCGGGACCAGAGGAGCACAACCGAGATCCTAACGGAAGCTAGAGCCAAGATTCCCCAGGGCGCGGAGTCTAAGACCCAGCTGGTCTTCTCCAGGGCCTCCAGTGGTGAGGATGTTGTGCTGCAGGCTGGGACCAGGTCGCGGCCCCTGGAGTTTCCTAGCTCACGCCCCGTAGGATAAGGGGAAAAGAGGGGAAGCAGCAGCACAAGATAAGGGAGAACCGAATAACAAGCTGAAGGTCAGGGGCCACAAGCAGACAAGGATAACGAAAGAACGAGCCGAAGGTCAAGGGTCACGAGCAGACAGGGATAGTCGGGGACAAGCCAATAACGTAACAGAGAGACAGACGTAGCACACGGCAGGCAGGAACCCAAACACACAATGCCTAACAAACACGTTGATCAGCAAGGCAGGCTTGCAGTGCACAGGTTAATATAGTGTTCTGTGATAGGGCCTGGGGTGGAGTCAGGCTGGGAGGAGATTATAAAGGAAGCCAGGTGAAGGAGGTCTGGTCTCTAGATGAACACATGAGGAGGAAGGTAAGATGGCAGACAGACATTAATGCATATCCATGACACCTTTTCTGAACGTGATTCTTCTACATTCAAGAGAGGATAGATAGTTTTACTGCCACTAAACTTTGCTACTTCTAAACTCTGATAAAAGCCTATGGATATATAGGCTTTTATTGAGTTGATTTTAAGGGCCTTGGCAAAAAAAATATGCCATAAGCTCCTAAATGTGAGGCCTCACTTTGCCTGGCTGGAAAGTAAAACAAGCATCCTAATCTCTGTGGCTTGGTTATCATTGTCCTACACTACAGTTACAGAAGCGTCATTACACAGAGATCTAAATAATTTGAAATAATCAGAATGTAAGCACAATGGACGCTAAAGTGTATCTAAACAAAAATGTAATATATTGCAGCTTACCTGTCCTCAGGTGTGGTGGTTGCACTATTTATTTTCCCCTGTATTTTAACCTGTTGCTTCTATCAGTAACACACTTTCTGTCCTGTATTACAGAGCAATGTCTTTGGTACGCATATTAAACTGGTGTCACGATTCGAAGAATAAAGCATGGGTCTCAATAGAGAAAAATATGGCAGGTAGAAACCTAGAAGGAGCACCATAGATACCATGCAAGGCGAGAGGATTTTCAAAATGGACATCCCCACTAACCCGGAACACATTGGCAGTGTGGGACAGAATTAATAAAACTGGTAAATATGCCCCAAGAACATCTCCACTGTCTCCATTAGGAGGGTTTCCATGGTTCCCCCCAGGGGAAGAAAGGGGAGCGTTAGGCCCATGGGAATCAGAGGGGAATACAATGTGTCTAAAGTATGCCCCATTGGGAAAACTTATATCTCAAGCAGAATTAATATCATCTCAAGGGAAGATGTCAATGACGGGGTGGAGATATTATCAAATGCAAGATTTAAAAAAAAAATAGAACCCCAGGTAAGGACCCTAAACTCTTTAACCATGTTCGAAAAAATGTGTATGAAAATGTCAAAACCCAACCATTTACTGTCCCAAATGTACAGGTTAATGCTTAGTGGACAAAATGCCTCAACCCCATACTTTATTAAAGAATGGGAAAAAGAGCTAAGCTGCACATTTACAACATCACAAATAAAAAATTTATGGGAAGCAACACACTCGTCGTCAATAAGCTCATCTATCCAGGAGGTGTCATATAAGTTCCTAGCTAGATGGTACCGGACCCTAGCGCGACTGGCACAGATATACCCATCTGCAAGTAATGGCTGTTGGAGGGGCTGTAAAGAAAGGGGCACCTTCCTCCATATATGGTGGAATTGCCCAAAGATCAGAATATTCTGGGAAGAAATAGCCCCATGGATAGAAAAGATGTCTAAGAAACCTATAGAGTTAACACCATTGCACTTTCTATTCCATGGGTCAATGGGATCTATAAAATCGTATAAAAAAAGCATTACACCACACTTATTAAAATGCGGCTAAGAAGCTGATACCCAGGTACTGGAAACAGGTTATATCCCATACCTTAGCAGAATGGAGAGAAGAAGTAGATGGAATAATGGAAGCAGAAAGATGGGCTTATGAAACTAGAAACCAACAGGAGAAATTCCAAAAAATATGGGCAGACTGGGAAAAAAAACGTTTAAGAACTATACAGAGAAAGAAATAGAAAGTATGACTCTGCTTAATACCTAAATACCTCTTAACCACTTGCCGGCCGCCTCCTGTACATTTACATCGGCAGAATGGCATGGACAGGCACATCAACGTACCTGTACGTCCCCTTTAAGTGCCTGTCCGCGTGGTCACGCGCGCGCCACCGGCGGCGCGCTCGCAACCCTGCCACCATCAACGTGAGTCGGACCGCGGGTTTCGCGGACTAGATCGCCATGGGGATCCCCGCGATCATCGCACGGAGGTGTAGAGTGGGGAAATGCTTGTGTAAACAAGCATCTCCCCGCTCTGCCTAGTGACAATAACACGGATCTCGGCTCTGTGTACTCGGAGCGGAGATTGGTGTCATGTGACACAGAGCCCATTCCCCCTACAGTTAGAAACACAATGCAGGGAACACTTAACCCCTACAGCGCCCCCTCCTGGTTAACCCCTTCACTGCCAGTGTCATTTTTAGAGTAATCAGTGCATTTTTATAGCACTGATCGCTGTAAAAATGACAATGGTCCCAAAAATGTGTCAAAAGTGTCCGATGTGTCCGCCATAATGTCGCAGTCACAAAAAAAAATCACTGATCGCCGCCATTACTAGTAAAAAAAAGGCTCTTCTCCCCCGATAGTTCAGTTTGGCCAGATGGCCAGCTCTAGGAAGGGTTCTGGTCGTCTTCCATTTAAGGATTATGGAGGCCACTGTGCTCTTAGGAATCTTAAGTGCAGCAGAATTTTTTTTGTAACCTTGGCCAGATCTGTGCCTTGTCACAATTCTGTCTCTGAGCTCTTCAGGCAGTTCCTTTGGACTCATGATTCTCATTTGCTCTGACATGCACTGTGAGCTGTAAGGTCTTATATAGACAGGTGTGTGGCTTTCCGAATCAAGTCCAATCAGTATAATCAAACACAGCTGGACTCAAATGAAGGTGTAGAACCATCTCAAGGATGATCAGAAGAAATGGACAGCACCTGAGTTAAATATATGAGTGTCACAGCAAAGAGTCTGAATACTTAGGCCCATGTGATATTTCAGTTTTTATTTTTTAATAAATCTGCAAAAATTTCAACAATTCTGTGTTTTTCTGTAAATATGGGGTGCTGTGTGTACACTAATGAGGAAAAAAATGAACTTAAATGATTTTAGCAAATGGCTGCAATATAAGAAAGAGTGAAAAATTTAAGGGGGTCTGAATACTTTCCGTACCCACTGTATGTTTTATGTATGTTTTATGATTGTACATGTTATTGTAAGGAAAAAAAAAAACGTTTTCAAACACAATTCTGTCCTACAAATATAACAGTTGCTCAAACTACTACTGTATTAGGACAACATAAACAGGATAGCACTACAAAACCCTTTCCCTATCTTCTTCTTGATAACAAAGGATGAAGCGGTTCTGTAATCCTAAGGCCCCATACACACTATTAGATTTTCTGCATATTTTTGTCTTCAGATTTACCTGCCTGATTGCATACAAATTGAAGCTTTAAGGTTTGACCTCATATTTATATGGTTTTGGTAAATCTGAAGACAAAAATCCGCAGAAAATCTAATAGTGTGTATGGGGCATTAGAGATAACTGAGAATAATAGTGCTCCAGAAAGAGGGGAAAGATCAATTAGATACATCATCCTACAGACCAATATCACTATTATGCTCAGATGTTAAAATATTGGCTAGGGTGTTGGCGGCTAGGATGAATAAATACATTCAGAAACTCATACACCTGGATCAATCTGGATTCATCCCAAATAGATCTACTAGTGCCAATATCAGAAGGCTGTATTTGAATTTACAGACGCCAACTGAGAATATAGGTGACAGATCCATTCTATCCCTGGACGGCACTAAGGCTTTTGACAGCCTAGAGTGGGATTATCTCTGGCATGTCCTAGAAAAATTTGGGTTTGGCCCCATTTTCATTAAGTCGGTAAAAAACACTTTATAACTCCCCAAGTGCAAAAATAAAAATCAACAACGAATACTCAAAGACGTTTAGGCTAGAAAGGGGGACAAGGCAAGGATGCCCTCTGCCCCCCCTTCTCTTTGCTTTGATAATAGAGCCAATAGCAATTGTGATTAGAACCACACAGGGCATACAAGGGTTCCAGAGAAGGGCAGGGGAGGAAAATAGTGGAGAAAATGGATTATCTGGGGATAGTGCTAACACGAGACCCAGAACAATACATCAGTAACAATCCAGAGCCACTTTTAGTTAAGTTTAAACGTAAAGCTGATATTTGGGGAAGGCTTCCTCTATCGGTGGCCGGACAAAGTAATCTCATCAAGATGATCTGGATGCCACAACTGCTTTACGTGCTTCATAACTCTTCAGTATGGATAGGTAAAGCATGGTTTAAAAAAATGGAAACCCTCTTCAGGGAATTAATCTGGAAGAAGGGAAAGTCTGTCCTTGTATCCTTTGTGTGAGGCGACAGATGTATGGTCCATGGAGTTGCCAAAGGCCAAGTCCACTGGTAGTCTGGCCTCTCTTCCAAACATAATTCTGTAAGGGGAATATCCTGTGACATCACTGGTTGTGCTATTATAGGCGTGCACTATGGCAGCTATGTGCTTGCCCCAATGTTGCTTCTCCTCACTGTTCAGAGTCCCCAGCATATTTAGCAGAGTCCTATTGAATCTTTCTGGTTGAGCGTCACCTTGGGGGTGATAAGGGGTAGTACGAGTTTTTTTTATGCCTAAAGAGTCCAGCAACTTCCGAATCAGTCGGCTCTCAAAGTCTCTCCCTTGGTCTGAGTGAAGGCGTTGAGGTAACCCGTAATGCACAAAGTACTTCTCCACCAAGATTTTGGCTACAGTGGAGGCCTTCTGTTGGAAAGGCCTGGGCATAACGGGTGAAATGGTCGATTATCACCAGAACATTTTCGTGTCCACTCAAGTCAGGTTCCAGACAGAGAAAGTCGATGCATACCAAGTCCAAGGGCCCTTGACTCTGCAGATGGCCCATTGGGGCAGCTTGACATGGCAATGTCTTCCTCTGTAGGCAGCGAGCACATGAGTGACAGTACTCCTCCACTTCAGCTCGCATACAAGGCCAGTAGAATCTATTCCTTACAAGCTGGAAGGTTCGTTCAGCCCCTAAGTGGCCATGGTTGTCATGTAGGGCAGCTAAGACAGTCTTTCTGTGTTTTTCTGGCAGAAACAGTTGCCACTTCTCTTCTAGGTCATTAGAGGGGCCCCTTCGGTAGACCACCCCTTGATGCATCTGCAACTTATCCCATTCTTTGTGGATTAATCGGGCCTCCTTTGAGAGATCTTGCAAGAGCCTGTCTGGATCCTGGTCTTCCAGAGCTTCCAAAGCCAATCTTCCCCAGGGGTCTTCCAAGTGATCTCTTCTTATGTCCTTCTTGGATAGTTTTGGCAAGTCGTCTTCGCAAATCTGGGTTACGTCACAATAGCATTTGGGCACCCCCACTACCGAAACGCCAATTTCTTCCGCCCTGGATCCGCCACTAGCTTGAAGTTGTGCTCCTTGACACAAAGCTCGCACCCCATCTGGGGTTACCTGGGTCCAGTCTTTTGTATGGTAAGTGGGAGCATGAGACCTTCTGGACAATGCATCAGCATCTCTGTTTCCAGTTCTCGGCCTATACTTGAGGCTAAAGTTGAATCCAGAGAGGGCCGCCAACCAATGGTGGCAGGTGGCATCCAGCTTGGCTGTGGTGAAAAGGTAGGTGAGTGGGTTATTTTCTGTTTTTACTATAAAGTCAGCTCCATACAGGTAGTCTTTGAGTTTATCCACAACTGCCCACTTTAGGGCCAGGAACTCCAATTTGTGGGTGGGGTAATTCTTTTCCGCTGGTGTTAGACTCCTACTTACATAGGCGACTGGCCTTAGCTGTCCTTCATACTCCTGGTACAGTACACCTCCCAGACCATCATGGCTGGCATCCACATGTAGTTCATATGGTCTCTTGGTGTCAGCATAGGCCAAGACCAGGGCAGTGGTCAGACTTTTCTTCAGCATTTCGAAGGCCTCTTCACACTTCTCTGTCCACTAGCCTTCCACAGACTCTCCGGGCTTCCTGGGGCCAGTATCATCCTCCTCTCCTTCTGTCTTCAGTAACTCATTCAGAGGTTTGGCAATTTTTGCAAACCCTTCTACAAATCTGCGGTAGTAGGAGCAGAACCCCAGGAAGGACCTGAGCTCAGTCACTGTAGTTGGTCGGGGCCAGGAGGTAACTGCTTCCAGTTTGTCAGGGTCTGTAGACACTCCCTCTTCAGACACTATGTGTCCCAGATAGTGGACTGAGGACCGGTAAAACTGACACTTCTCCCTGGAGAGTTTAAGTCCCTCTTCACTGAGTCTCTTCAGGACTTTCTCCAGCCTTTCTTCGTGCTCCTCCAGAGTCTTCCCATAGACAATGATGTTGTCTAGGTACACCAAGAGTTCAATAAGATTCATGTCCCCCACTGTCTTCTCCATCAACCTCTGGAAAGTGGCAGGGGCCCCTGACAGGCCCTGAGGCATCCTGTTGAACTCATAGAATTCCACTGGGGTGATGAATGCTGTCTTCTCTCTGTCATCAGGGTGCATTGGGATTTGGTAATACCCACTCTTCAGGTCCATGACGCTGAACCACTTGGCTCCAGACAGACTCTGTAAGGCATATATAAACAAAAAATAAAGAAAACTTACTAAGGCGCAACCTAGTTCTCCTTATACCCAGCGCTATGGAGCCTGTTCCAATTCTGTATACACCTTAGATCTCCTTATAATGACACAGACCAATATATCTGTGTGACTATTTTTATGCTAAGCTGCCACATTCAAAATATATAAACGCATATACTAAAAAGACATATAAATTTTACCACCTACAAGTGTCAAACAAATTTGTCTAATGCGGCGCTCTCATTGATACTGAAATCAATAAGGATCACTATTGTCCTAAAAACAATAGTGGGAAATCCAGAACTCCCAATAGGGCAAGAATATCCTAATAGATACAATTCAATATGTCCTATCACAATATTCTTTAGAAATTTTTTTTCATCCAATGTGCATCCTCCTCACACGTTACTTCGGACAAACGTATCGAAAGCTCCCCATAGGGATTGCACTCACCAGATCACGGCAGATAATAAGCCTCAAACGAACTTCAGACACAGGCTGCAGTAGAGGAATGACTTCTCACAATCTCTGCAAATGTCAGCTGGTAGTGAGCTCATACGAGGTCCAAGTACAGGATGCAAAATAGTGACTTCTCTGGATATCCTCTTCACATAGAGGTGTGCAATTTTCCTCCCGGGATTTGTACAATGGAGAGAAAGGGAAAACTCTGCATAGTGTGAACCGGTTTCCAAAAGCTTTATTTCCCTCTTAAAAAATTTGTTTTCATAAAATCAACAAAAAAACCCCATTAACCTGTACAGCCTGCGTTCTGTTTTGCTCGTCAACTCGATGCTTGTCAGGCAAAGGTTGGTGCACTGTCGAGGGGCCTGGTGGAGCTACTGTTTGTCATATTTAGCTCACAGCTCCTCCAAACGCCGGACAGTACTTCCGGTTTCCCGGGCCAGTTCCCTGGAACGCAAGGCGTCAATCGTCACTTCCGGTATGACGCTAAATTACGCTCAGACGCGTTTCGTCATCACGACTTTTTCAATGGGCGTGGTCTTACGGCGTGACGTGACCTCTATTTATATTGCCAATAATGAAGCCAGATTAACTCTTAAGCTGATCGCCGCTCACTATTCTAAAAGTGCATGGCGACCGTATTTACTCTCAATAAATTCATAGTATATGTTTAAAAATAAGCTGGATTGCCATACATCCACATCGAGTTGCGATCATTACAATCTTAAAAACATATTATACATACTAAGCATATATTTATAAAACCTCATAATTCATCAGTATATAACAGCTTAATTAACTGAAAAATAATCTGTTCTCTGATCCACTGACTGTCATATATCCACAGCAGTAAATTTGATTTGGTATATTAAAATTACACTACAAATAAAACATCCAAATTAATAATAAATCAAAATAATTTAATTTAATAAATAGCAATGGGAGCTATAAAAATATATATATATATATATATATGAAAAAATTCATACATATACTTATACTCCTAACCGTCATTAACTAAAAGACCGGTAGAGGGTGGAATACACACTCCAAACGACTTTCCACATGAAATGAACAATCTCCTAACTGCTAAGAAGCTAGTATATTCACATCATTCTTTTTTACACGATCCTGTCTATATTCACATAGGGGTCTATGTACATATAGGTAATATCACAGCAAATACTACATGATGGGCACCCAATCTGTATATTTTCTGATGTATATAGAAAACAACTTCAAATATCCGCCCTTTATGGGCAGTTTAGGGGCCTATAACATAAGTATTATTCAACATAGTCTACAGATCACTGATGAAACAGTTTATATCCAATTCTATGTTTAACCCCTTCGGGGAGAGGGTATCAGTAAGAAAAATCCACTGAGTCTCTCTCTGTGATAATTCACGTACAATATTTGACCCTCTCCACGCAGGTTTAATGTGGTCTATCCCCCAAAAGGTTAAACCTGAGGGATCCCTATTAGGGATGAGCTTCGTGTTCGAGTCGAACATACGTTCGACTCGAACATTGGCTGTTCGATCGTTCGACGAAGATCGAACGATTTGGGCCGTTCGCGCCAAATTCGAGTGACGCGAACGGCCCACAATGCACTACGCCATCGCAGTGTCATCCAGGCGCTGTGATTGGCCAAGCATGCACTGTGACCCCGCATGCTTGGCCAATCACAGCGCCGGCAGCGAGGAGAGCAATGATTGGCCACAGGCAGGATGCCTGTGGCCAATTATTGCTGAGGGTGTTTAGTACACGCCCCACACTATAAAAGGCCGCCAGCACGGCGGCCTAGTGTAGTGTGTTCCGGAGCAGGGATAGAGTAGCATAGGCAGGGACAGTGACTGTTATTTCTTTCTTGCTTAACCTGGATTCCTTTAGTTTAGGGAAAGAGAAGGATAGGTAGGGAGAGTGTCAGTGTGTTTTGTGCTTCTGCTATAGTGTGCTTAAAAAAAACATTTATTCTAGGGACAGAAAACTCTAGGTAGGGACAGTGTCAGTTTCTTTCACTCTGCAAGTCCTTGTTTCCAGGGACCTGTAAGGACAGTGAGTTAATTGTCCTTGTGCTATATTGTGCTTAAAAAAAACATTTATTCTAGGGACAGAAAACTCTAGGTAGGGACAGTGTCAGTTTCTTTCACTCTGCAAGTCCTTGTTTCCAGGGACCTGTAAGGACAGTGAGTTAATTGTCCTTGTGCTATATTGTGATTAAAAAAAACATTTATTCTAGGGACAGAAAACTCTAGGTAGGGACAGTGTCAGTTTCTTTCACTCTGCAAGTCCTTGTTTCCAGGGACCTGTAAGGACAGTGAGTTAATTTTCCTTGTGCTATATTGTGATTAAAAAAAACATTTTTTCTAGGGACAGAAAACTGTAGGTAGGGAGAGTGTTTTTTTTCTTTCACTCTGCAAGTCCTTGTTTCCAGGGACCTGTAAGGACAGTGAGTTAATTGTCCTTGTGCTATATTGTGCTTAAAAAAAACATTTATTCTAGGGACAGAAAACTCTAGGTAGGGACAGTGTCAGTTTCTTTCACTCTGCAAGTCCTTGTTTCCAGGGACCTGTAAGGACAGTGAGTTAATTGTCCTTGTGCTATATTGTGATTAAAAAAAACATTTATTCTAGGGACAGAAAACTCTAGGTAGGGACAGTGTCAGTTTCTTTCACTCTGCAAGTCCTTGTTTCCAGGGACCTGTAAGGACAGTGAGTTAATTGTCCTTGTGCTATATTGTGATTAAAAAAAACATTTATTCTAGGGACAGAAAACTCTAGGTAGGGACAGTGTCAGTTTCTTTCACTCTGCAAGTCCTTGTTTCCAGGGACCTGTAAGGACAGTGAGTTAATTTTCCTTGTGCTATATTGTGATTAAAAAAAACATTTTTTCTAGGGACAGAAAACTGTAGGTAGGGAGAGTGTTTTTTTTCTTTCACTCTGCAAGTCCTTGTTTCCAGGGACCTGTAAGGACAGTGAGTTAATTGTCCTTGTGCTATATTGTGCTTAAAAAAAACATTTATTCTAGGGACAGAAAACTCTAGGTAGGGACAGTGTCAGTTTCTTTCACTCTGCAAGTCCTTGTTTCCAGGGACCTGTAAGGACAGTGAGTTAATTGTCCTTGTGCTATATTGTGATTAAAAAAAACATTTATTCTAGGGACAGAAAACTCTAGGTAGGGACAGTGTCAGTTTCTTTCACTCTGCAAGTCCTTGTTTCCAGGGACCTGTAAGGACAGTGAGTTAATTGTCCTTGTGCTATATTGTGATTAAAAAAAACATTTATTCTAGGGACAGAAAACTCTAGGTAGGGACAGTGTCAGTTTCTTTCACTCTGCAAGTCCTTGTTTCCAGGGACCTGTAAGGACAGTGAGTTAATTTTCCTTGTGCTATATTGTGATTAAAAAAAACATTTTTTCTAGGGACAGAAAACTGTAGGTAGGGAGAGTGTTTTTTTTCTTTCACTCTGCAAGTCCTTGTTTCCAGGGACCTGTAAGGACAGTGAGTTAATTGTCCTTGTGCTATATTGTGCTTAAAAAAAACATTTATTCTAGGGACAGAAAACTCTAGGTAGGGACAGTGTCAGTTTCTTTCACTCTGCAAGTCCTTGTTTCCAGGGACCTGTAAGGACAGTGAGTTAATTTTCCTTGTGCTATATTGTGATTAAAAAAAACATTTATTCTAGGGACAGAAAACTCTAGGTAGGGACAGTGTCAGTTTCTTTCACTCTGCAAGTCCTTGTTTCCAGGGACCTGTAAGGACAGTGAGTTAATTTTCCTTGTGCTATATTGTGATTAAAAAAAACATTTATTCTAGGGACAGAAAACTCTAGGTAGGGACAGTGTCAGTTTCTTTCACTCTGCAAGTCCTTGTTTCCAGGGACCTGTAAGGACAGTGAGTTAATTGTCCTTGTGCTATATTGTGCTTAAAAAAAACATTTATTCTAGGGACAGAAAACTCTAGGTAGGGACAGTGTCAGTTTCTTTCACTCTGCAAGTCCTTGTTTCCAGGGACCTGTAAGGACAGTGAGTTAATTGTCCTTGTGCTATATTGTGATTAAAAAAAACATTTATTCTAGGGACAGAAAACTCTAGGTAGGGACAGTGTCAGTTTCTTTCACTCTGCAAGTCCTTGTTTCCAGGGACCTGTAAGGACAGTGAGTTAATTGTCCTTGTGCTATATTGTGCTTAAAAAAAACATTTTTTCTAGGGACAGAAAACTCTAGGTAGGGAGAGTGTTTTTTTTTTTTCACTCTGCAAGTCCTTGTTTCCAGGGACCTGTAAGGACAGTGAGTTAATTGTCCTTGTGCTATATTGTGCTTAAAAAAAACATTTATTCTAGGGACAGAAAACTCTAGGTAGGGACAGTGTCAGTTTCTTTCACTCTGCAAGTCCTTGTTTCCAGGGACCTGTAAGGACAGTGAGTTAATTTTCCTTGTGCTATATTGTGATTAAAAAAAACATTTTTTCTAGGGACAGAAAACTGTAGGTAGGGAGAGTGTTTTTTTTCTTTCACTCTGCAAGTCCTTGTTTCCAGGGACCTGTAAGGACAGTGAGTTAATTGTCCTTGTGCTATATTGTGCTTAAAAAAAACATTTATTCTAGGGACAGAAAACTCTAGGTAGGGACAGTGTCAGTTTCTTTCACTCTGCAAGTCCTTGTTTCCAGGGACCTGTAAGGACAGTGAGTTAATTTTCCTTGTGCTATATTGTGATTAAAAAAAACATTTTTTCTAGGGACAGAAAACTGTAGGTAGGGAGAGTGTTTTTTTTCTTTCACTCTGCAAGTCCTTGTTTCCAGGGACCTGTAAGGACAGTGAGTTAATTTTCCTTGTGCTATATTGTGATTAAAAAAAACATTTTTTCTAGGGACAGAAAACTGTAGGTAGGGAGAGTGTTTTTTTTCTTTCACTCTGCAAGTCCTTGTTTCCAGGGACCTGTAAGGACAGTGAGTTAATTGTCCTTGTGCTATATTGTGCTTAAAAAAAACATTTTTTCTAGGGACAGAAAACTGTAGGTAGGGAGAGTGTTTTTTTTTTTTCACTCTGCAAGTCCTTGTTTCCAGGGACCTGTAAGGACAGTGAGTTAATTGTCCTTGTGCTATATTGTGCTTAAAAAAAACATTTATTCTAGGGACAGAAAACTCTAGGTAGGGACAGTGTCAGTTTCTTTCACTCTGCAAGTCCTTGTTTCCAGGGACCTGTAAGGACAGTGAGTTAATTTTCCTTGTGCTATATTGTGATTAAAAAAAACATTTATTCTAGGGACAGAAAACTCTAGGTAGGGACAGTGTCAGTTTCTTTCACTCTGCAAGTCCTTGTTTCCAGGGACCTGTAAGGACAGTGAGTTAATTTTCCTTGTGCTATATTGTGATTAAAAAAAACATTTATTCTAGGGACAGAAAACTCTAGGTAGGGACAGTGTCAGTTTCTTTCACTCTGCAAGTCCTTGTTTCCAGGGACCTGTAAGGACAGTGAGTTAATTTTCCTTGTGCTATATTGTGATTAAAAAAAACATTTATTCTAGGGACAGAAAACTCTAGGTAGGGACAGTGTCAGTTTCTTTCACTCTGCAAGTCCTTGTTTCCAGGGACCTGTAAGGACAGTGAGTTAATTGTCCTTGTGCTATATTGTGCTTAAAAAAAACATTTTTTCTAGGGACAGAAAACTCTAGGTAGGGAGAGTGTTTTTTTTTTTTCACTCTGCAAGTCCTTGTTTCCAGGGACCTGTAAGGACAGTGAGTTAATTGTCCTTGTGCTATATTGTGCTTAAAAAAAACATTTATTCTAGGGACAGAAAACTCTAGGTAGGGACAGTGTCAGTTTCTTTCACTCTGCAAGTCCTTGTTTCCAGGGACCTGTAAGGACAGTGAGTTAATTTTCCTTGTGCTATATTGTGATTAAAAAAAACATTTTTTCTAGGGACAGAAAACTGTAGGTAGGGAGAGTGTTTTTTTTCTTTCACTCTGCAAGTCCTTGTTTCCAGGGACCTGTAAGGACAGTGAGTTAATTGTCCTTGTGCTATATTGTGCTTAAAAAAAACATTTATTCTAGGGACAGAAAACTCTAGGTAGGGACAGTGTCAGTTTCTTTCACTCTGCAAGTCCTTGTTTCCAGGGACCTGTAAGGACAGTGAGTTAATTTTCCTTGTGCTATATTGTGATTAAAAAAAACATTTTTTCTAGGGACAGAAAACTGTAGGTAGGGAGAGTGTTTTTTTTCTTTCACTCTGCAAGTCCTTGTTTCCAGGGACCTGTAAGGACAGTGAGTTAATTTTCCTTGTGCTATATTGTGATTAAAAAAAACATTTTTTCTAGGGACAGAAAACTGTAGGTAGGGAGAGTGTTTTTTTTCTTTCACTCTGCAAGTCCTTGTTTCCAGGGACCTGTAAGGACAGTGAGTTAATTGTCCTTGTGCTATATTGTGCTTAAAAAAAACATTTTTTCTAGGGACAGAAAACTGTAGGTAGGGAGAGTGTTTTTTTTTTTCACTCTGCAAGTCCTTGTTTCCAGGGACCTGTAAGGACAGTGAGTTAATTGTCCTTGTGCTATATTGTGCTTAAAAAAAACATTTATTCTAGGGACAGAAAACTCTAGGTAGGGACAGTGTCAGTTTCTTTCACTCTGCAAGTCCTTGTTTCCAGGGACCTGGAGAGACATTGAGTGAATTGTCCTTGTGCTATATTGTGATTAAAAAAAACATTTATTCTAGGGACAGAAAACTCTAGGTAGGGACAGTGTCAGTTTCTTTCACTGTGAAAGTCCTTGTTTCAAGGGACAGAGAAGGACACCTGAAGGTAGCCCTTATTGCTTTTTTCCCATCTCCCTGCAGGCCATCTATTAGAATGTCTGGAAGGCAAACAAGGAGAGGCAGACAGTCAGGAGGCAATAAAAGAGGGCAAGCAGGCTCTGTGTCTGGGGGCAACAGTGCTGGTCGTGGACGCGGTGCATTGTCATCAGCACATGGCCATGGGACACGCTTGTCCTTCTTTTCGGCAGCTGGACATGTTGAGCCACATCATGCCGAAGACTTGGTAGAGTGGATGACCAAGCCCTCCTCCTCCTCCTCATCCTCTCTCACCCAGGCTCAGGGTACTGGAAAAGCAGCTGCCAAAGCGTCGTCTTCCCTGGTATCAATGTCAGACAAATCATCAGTCACTCCTTCCCTAGACCCACCATGTCCTCCTCCTGAGGAGTCCCCCGAACTGTTTCAGCACAGTGTTGGGTACATGCTCCAGGAGGATGCCCAGCGTTTCGAAGGGTCTGATGATGAAACCCAGCTAGAGGAAGGCAGTAGCGTGAGAGCAGACAGAGGGGATGCTCAAGAAGGACACCAATCTGGCAGTCATGTTCCAGCAGCTGCAGCATACTGCCAGATTGGCTCCAGTGATGAGGAGGGAGGGGATGATGAGGTCAATGACTCCACGTGGGTGCCTAATAGGAGAGAGGAGGAGGAGGAGGATGAGGAGGAGGCACATCTCCAACGAGGCAGGATGCCCTTTGGTGGCCAGCGTAAGGGCAGTACACCGACGGAATCACACCGCAGAGCTCCGCCTGTGCAGGGCGCTGCCTCTGCCCGTCATTCAAAAAGTTCTTTGGTGTGGGCCTTTTTTGAGGCTAGTGCATCAGATCGCACAGCTGCTGTTTGCAACATATGTCTCAAGCGTATATCGCGTGGCCAAAACATCAGCCGCTTGGGTACCACATGCCTGACCAGACATATGTTGACCTGCCATGCAGCTCGTTGGCAAGCCTACCTCAAAGACCCACACCAAAGAACCAAGCGGACCTCTCCTTGCACCGCATCAGCTGGGATCTCCAACCCCACTATAACTTCAGTCCTCTCTGAAACATGCACTGAGAGGAATGAAGGTGTAGAATTAGGTGTGTCACAGCCAAGTACTTGCGCCCACTCTGCTAGCAGTACACCGACGTCCGATTCTAGCAGGCAAATTTCCCTGCCCCAGCTGCTGGACCGTCGAAAGAAGTTCACTCCCAGCCATCCACATGCCCAGCGGTTGAATGCTAGCTTGGCTAAATTGCTAGCGCTTCAACTGCTGCCTTTTCAGTTGGTAGACTCGGCCCCCTTCCGTGAGTTTGTGCAATGTGCGGTTCCTCAGTGGCAGGTTCCCAAACGCCACTTTTTCTCACGGAAGGCTATTCCGGCTCTCTACCGGCATGTGGAAGGCAATGTCTTGGCCTCGCTGGACAGGGCGGTCAGCGGTAAGGTGCATATTACCGCTGACTCATGGTCCAGCAGGCATGGACAGGGACGTTACCTTTCTTTCACGGCCCATTGGGTCACTCTTTTGGCAGCTGGGAAGGATTCAGGACAAGGTGCAGTAGTGTTGGAGGTTGTCCCACCGCCACGCCTCCAAAATGCTACTACTGGTTGTGACACACCTCTCTCCTCCACCCCCTCCTCTTCTTCTTCCTCCATGGCCTCTTCCTGTGGTTTGTCCTATGAACCAGCGGTGCTCCGTAGCCGTTCACGGGGCTACGCAAGTACGCAGGCAAAAAGATGCCATGCCGTGCTTGCGCTGGTGTGTTTGGGGGACAGAAGCCACACTGGGGCAGAGGTCCTGTCTGCTCTGCAGGGCCAGGCCGAGAGGTGGTTGACGCCACGCCAGCTTAAGCCAGGAATGGTGGTTTGCGACAATGGCACCAACCTCCTCTCCGCCCTCCGACAGGGACAACTGACCCATGTGCCCTGTGTGGCTCACGTCCTTAACCTGGTGGTGCAGCGCTTCTTGGGCAGGTACCCGGGCTTACAGGATGTCCTGAGGCAGGCCAGGAAAGTCTGTGTGCATTTCCGCAGATCTTATAATGCCAGTGCTCGCCTGGCTGAGCTGCAAAAGGAGTTGAACCTGCCCAAGAACCGCCTTATATGTGACATGCCCACCAGGTGGAACTCAACGTTGGCCATGCTGCAGCGGCTGCACACGCAGCAGAGGGCCATCAATGAGTACCTGTGCGACTACGGCACCAGGACAGGGTCAGGGGAGCTTGGTTTTTTTTCTCCACGCCAGTGGGGCATGATCAGGGATGCATGCACTGTCCTGGCACCATTTGAGGAGGCCACGAGGATGGTGAGCAGTGACAGTGCATGCATCAGTGACACTGTACCTCTTGTCCACCTGTTGGAGCACACGCTGCGTGGAATAATGGACAGGGCACTTGAGGCAGAACAGAGGCAGGAAGAGGAGGACTTCCTTGCCTCTCAAGGCCCCCTTTACCCAGACAGTGTTCCTTCTGTCCCACCCATCGCACAGGAAGAGGAGGAGGAGGAGGAGGAGGAGGAGGAGGAGGATTGTGTCAGCATGGAGGTGGAGGCTGGCACTCAGCATCATCAGCAGCAGTCTTTTAGGGATGATTTACAGTCCCAAGAAACCAGTGGACTTGTACGTGGCTGGGAGGAGGTGGCTGCGGATCATGTCGTCCTTAGTGACCCAGAGGACTCCGGAGCGAATGCCTCAGCAAACCTACGCTGCATGGCCTCCCTGATCCTGCAAAGTCTGCGGAAGGATCCTCGTATTCTTCGGATCAAGGAGAGGGACCATTACTGGCTGGCCACTCTCCTTGATCCACGGTACAAGGGTAAGGTTGCGGACCTTATGTTACCGTCGCAGAGGGAGCAGAGGATGAGACAACTCCGGGAGGCCTTGCAGAAAGGTCTGTGCAACGCGTTCCCAGAGACTGGGAGGTTGCAAACTCCTGGTCCTGGACAACGAGTTGCTGAGGCTTCGGCCAGTCAAAGAAGGAGCGGTGGGGAAGGTGGCCGTCTGACCGATGCGTTCAGACAATTCTTTAGTCCGCAGCCCCAAAGTATGATCGGTTCCAGCAACCATCGCCAGCGTCTGATAAACATGGTGCAGGAATATCTAGGGGCAAGGTCAGACTTGGACACCTTCCCCACCGAAAATCCTCTGGCTTACTGGGTCTTGAGGATGGATCACTGGCCAGAGCTTGCACAGTATGCAATTGAGCTACTGGCCTGTCCTGCATCCAGCGTTCTTTCGGAACGCACATTCAGTGCTGCTGGAGGATTTGTCACGGATCACAGGGTGCGCCTGTCCACCGACTCGGTTGATCGACTGACTTTCATCAAGATGAACCAGTCTTGGATCACCACCAGCTACCACACACCTGATGCTGATATAACAGACTAATTGATTTTAAAATGTCACATCCCTTCAAGACTGATGCTGATGCTGAGTGCCTGTGCTGTTATGTTGACTGGCTATCCTCCTCCTCCGAGTCCTCAATGATACGATTGATGATGATAGCTTGGAAGATCATTTTTGTTTATGGGTGCCGCCACCAGTGCCTAACGCCCAATTTTTCAGCCCCTGTTTAACAGGGGCGTGTAATTACAATTTTTGAAGCAATACTTTGCAACAGGGCTCATTGCTGTGCTCCAAGTACAGTATCTGTGAGGAGTTGCAGTGTTGTGCCACCAGTGCCTAAGGCCCAATTTTTCAGCCCCTGTTTAACAGGGGCGTGTCATTACAATTTTTGAAGCAATACTTTGCAACAGGGCTCATTGCTGTGCTCCAAGTACAGTATCTGTGAAGGGTTGCAGTGTTGTGCCACCAGTGCCTAAGGCCCAATTTTTCAGCCCCTGTTCAACAGGGGCATGTAATTACAATTCTTGATCTAATAATTCACAGCAGGGCCCATTGCTGCACCCACCAAGAGTAACTGTCAGGGCTTACAGTGTTGTGGCACCAGCACCACCATCAAAGGCCCAATTTTTACTACCACTGTTCAACAATTATATGTAATTAAAATTCCTGATATAATAGTTGACAGCAGGGCGTTCCAGCACCAACCAAGAGTAACTGTGAGTGCTTACAGTGTTGTGCCAACACCAACAACTAAGGGGCCTATTTCTGCAGAGTATATACGGCAGGTCCCTACTTTCAAACATCCAACTTACAAACGACTCCTACTTGCAAACGCAAGAAGACAACAGGAAGTGAGAGGAAATCTACCACTAGGAAGGAAAATTCTCTCCTGTAAGAATAAATATGGGAGAAAGGTGTCTCCTCTGTACTGATGCTTTATCAGCAATCCTTGTTTCAAGAAAAACACCACATTTCAAAAACAGTTGTCATTAGGACGGAAAGTGAGGTGAAATGTTCTGAACAGGGGCACAGACAGCAAAACAAATGTTACAGGGGTGATAACCCTTACCTATGTTTTCCAAAAAGTTTAAAAATAGATTTTTGGTCTGGAGCTACACTTCAACAATGTACCTGTTCAAAATTACAAACAGATTCTACATAAGAACAAACCTACAGTCCCTGTCTTGTATGCACCGCCTGTATACGGCTGTTCTGAGTATATAGGGCCTTTTTTATTTTATGTTCGGGGTTCCCCTTAATATCCATACAAGACCCAAAGGGGCTGGTAATGGGCTGGGGTAGGGGGGGGGTCATGGGGTAGCTATGCCATTTTTCTTAAAGATTTTCATCCATATTACCGGGACCAGACATTACATTAAAGCCGCAAGCAGTTTTAAATGGCTTTTTTTTCCTTTAGAAGTGTCATTTTGTGCAGGGACAGTTCTAAACACGGGAAACACGTGGCACTTCACAGGCATACTTTAGACACCCCCCAGGTACGATATTTAAAGGAATATTTGACTTTTTTTTTTTCACTTTATGCATCATTAAAATGACTGCTCCCGGAAAACGACCGTTTTTAAAACTTATTTTTGCATTGATACATGTCCCCTGGTGCAGAACCCGGGTTCCCAAACCCTTTTTAGGACAATAACATGCATAATAGTTTTTATAATTAGCACTTTAGAATTCGAACGTTCGCATCCATTGTATTTAATAGGGTTCTAATGTTCGTTCGAACTTTCGGTCCGTTCGCGGGTTCTGGTGCGAACCGAACCCGGGGGTGTTCGGCTCATCACTAATCCCTATCATGAAAGACCTTAAAGTGGAGGGACACATTGTGGTCCTTATAACCAATAAGGATATTATTAATATGTTCAGCTATCCTGATTCGAAGCATCCTTTTGGTTCTCCCAATGTACATTAGCCCGCAAGGGCACTTTAAAGCGTAAACTACATGCGTAGTGTTGCAGGTTATGAATTCCTTTATTTGGAACTCATTGTTGTTGGAAGTGGACGTGAACCTTTCTATCCCTCTCATTTGACAGGCCACATCTCTGCAGGGTTTGCATTTCCTGCAACAGAAAAATCCATCCCTATCCCAAAAAGTGGGGGGACGTTTCGGAGGATCTAATACTTTTTTCACTATACAATCTCCAAAGTTTTGGGCTTTCCTGTAGACAAATCTCGGGTTAGATGGAAGCTGTTTTTGTAGGGTTTTATCCAGACGAAGAACGTGCCAATGGTTTTTGAACACCGACTCCACCTCTTTATATTGAGAATGGAAGTCTGTGATAAAACCCCACTCTTGGTTAACACTTCGTCCCACCACCAGAGGCTTGTCTCTCAGGCATTCTGCCCTAGGTATGGCAGCCATTTCTTCTACTACTGTGTTCAAATGTTGCGATTTATAACCCTTCTCCAAAAATCTTCCTTTTAGGATCCCAGCCTGTTCCCTAAAGTCTTCTGTTGAGGTACAATTTCGTTTTACCCTCATGAATTGGCCCTTCGGCACATTCTTCAGCCATAGTGGATGATGTCCACTATGGATGGGTAAAAAGCTGTTCCTGTCTGTTACCTTAAAATATACTTTAGTCTGCAGAGTATCATTCACCCTAAAGATAGTCACGTCAAGAAAGTTAATCTGTTCCTTACTTACTTGACTGGTCAGTTTGATATTGTTATTGTTATTATTAAGATGCGCTAAAAAAGTTTCCAAAGATGTTTTTGATCCTGCCCAAATAAGGAACAGGTCATCTATGTAGCGTCTATAAAACAATAGCTCTGCCCTTTTCTGGTCAAATACTGATTTGTCCTCCCACTCCCCCATGAAGAGATTGGCGATGCTGGGCGCAAATTTTGCACCCATAGCAACGCCTCTCCTCTGGGTGTAGAAGGACTTGTTGAACCAAAAATAATTAAGGCTCAAACAAAAATCAAGAGCGTTCCTCAAAAATATTTTTTGGCCATGGGGTAAATCTTCCCGTCTACTTAATGCCCAATTAAGGGCCAGCAGAGCGTCATCGTGTTGTATTATGGTATAGAGAGAAGAGACATCTGATGTCACCAGAAATACTTCATCTCTCCCTGCCAAACTGACCTCTGGTAATGACTGTAACAGACTTTTTGTATCTCGAAGATAGGCTTTGGTGTCAGTCACACTTTTTTGTAAAAATCTATCAAGGTATTGTCCAAGTCTTGCTGTGACAGACCCAATCCCATTGACTATGGGTCTGGGTGGAGGATTCTTTTGATCCTTATGGATTTTGGGAAGGGTGTAGATAGTGGGTATGCGGCTACTACTCGGTATAAGAAACCTCTTTTCTTTTGGAGTTAGAATATGAGATTGATAACCTCCCTCTATTAGAGATTCCAGCTCAAGACAATACTGAGGAGTAGGATCTTTATCCAACCTCCTGTATGTGTCCTCATCGGCCAACATATTCAGGAGTTGGTTGTTGTAGTAGTCTTTAGTTAATAATACCACCCCTCCTCCCTTATCGGCAGGTCTGATTACCAGATCCTTCCTTGCTTCCAGGGATTCAATCCCCTCTTTAATATGTCTTGGGTTTACATTCTTAACCGGTCTTACTTTCTCTAAGTCGCGTAGCACCAAATTTTTAAACACTTCTAAATGCTGTGTAGCGTTATTTGGGGGATTAAATAGAGAGCGGTTTTTTAAACCACTATCTACTGCTATGGCTGCATTACCATTTGTACCTACTGGAATAGAATTTTTATTTAGAAAATATTTCTTTATACTCAATTTCCGCATATATTTATGCAAATCTACATAAACACTAAATTTATTAATGGGCCTTTTCAGGCCACATTTAAGTCCTTGATGGAGAATATTTTTTTCTTTATCCGTAAGCACTATATTAGTGAGATTATAAATCCCACCTAATCTGCTTCCCTCCTTCTTTTTCTGCGTCCTGGACCCTGCTCTGCATCCTCTGTGTCGTTTCTCCTTATATCCTGTGGGTATCCTGCATTCCTTTCCCAATATTGTTGCTCCTCCCATGCTAAATCTCTGTAGGGTGGTGCCATTGGTCGAGGATAAGTTTGTGGAGGTCTCCCCCTGTAGGGAAGGTATCCCCGTCCCCTCCTCTGTCCTCCTCGGCCCCTTCCTAAAAAAGGACGTGAGGTATAAGGAGCATTACCCGTGTTATAATCCCACAAAGGATCGTATCTATTAGCAACTGGAACTGCATAGTTATCATGATTGTTCTGTTGTGATTTGGGATGTGTCATATTACCTCTTCCCCCTTTGCCCCTAATACCACTATTTGGATTTTTTCCCCTATTAACAGACCCTGATTGAGTTTGGGGTTGTGGCAATGCACTACTCTGATCAGGGACTACAGGTATAGATAGTGAAGGTCGTTCTTCCTGTATGGGGGTTTGAGGGACTTCACTTTCCATCATATCTTCACTATTAGGAGCAGTCCCTATTGGGCTCTGCCATGTGTAGGCACTATTAGTTCTGAAATCTTTCAGATCTCTAAAGAACTTCTTCAATTTTTTCTTTTGAGTTTCTTTATCCACCCTCTCCAATCTTTTAGTAATACGGTTATTAAAATCTATAATCTGCTGGGAGTCTCGAATGGGATCCAGCTGCTGCCGCAGATCACTGATCCTGGTCTCTAATTTAGCCATTTTCCTCTTTTTCCTTTGGAGGATCAGCTCCTGCAGCTTTAGCCCAACCCCATTGAAGAAACCCAACCATTCTGCCATGGATTCTGTGTCCTCTAAACCATCCTGTGGTGTAACCTCCCACCTTAAACTGCGAACTATGATATTAGCTTTCAGATAATGTTCAATGGTACATATGTCCAACCAGGTCCTGACCTGCTTTTCAAGGACATTCCCTAAAACAGATATAATTGTACCATAGTTCACCTCCGAATTTGTAGGCTCATTGTCTGAAAACAAACTGTTGAGATCAATTTGTCTATTGTTCAGAAATTGGAACACATCCATTGCCAGCCCGAGTAGAAGATTATAAGATATATAAACAAAAAATAAAGAAAACTTACTAAGGCGCAACCTAGTTCTCCTTATACCCAGCGCTATGGAGCCTGTTCCAATTCTGTATACACCTTAGATCTCCTTATAATGACACCGGAAACCGGAAGTACTGTCCGGCGTTTGGAGGAGCTGTGAGCTAAATATGACAAACAGTAGCTCCACCAGGCCCCTCGACAGTGCACCAACCTTTGCCTGACAAGCATCGAGTTGACGAGCAAAACAGAACGCAGGCTGTACAGGTTAATGGGTTTTTTTTGTTGATTTTATGAAAACAAATTTTTTAAGAGGGAAATAAAGCTTTTGGAAACCGGTTCACACTATGCAGAGTTTTCCCTTTCTCTCCATTGTACAAATCCCGGGAGGAAAATTGCACACCTCTATGTGAAGAGGATATCCAGAGAAGTCACTATTTTGCATCCTGTACTTGGACCTCGTATGAGCTCACTACCAGCTGACATTTGCAGAGATTGTGAGAAGTCATTCCTCTACTGCAGCCTGTGTCTGAAGTTCGTTTGAGGCTTATTATCTGCCGTGATCTGGTGAGTGCAATCCCTATGGGGAGCTTTCGATACGTTTGTCCGAAGTAACGTGTGAGGAGGATGCACATTGGATGAAAAAAAATTTCTAAAGAATATTGTGATAGGACATATTGAATTGTATCTATTAGGATATTCTTGCCCTATTGGGAGTTCTGGATTTCCCACTATTGTTTTTAGGACAATAGTGATCCTTATTGATTTCAGTATCAATGAGAGCGCCGCATTAGACAAATTTGTTTGACACTTGTAGGTGGTAAAATTTATATGTCTTTTTAGTATAGACTCTGTAAGGCATCTTCTATCCTGGGGGTGGTATACGGGTCGGGTATGGTCCTTCTATTGAGAGTCATGTAGTCTATGCAAAGTCTCAGCGACCCATTCTTTTTCCTGACTACCACGATAGGGGAGGCATATGGGCTTCTGGACTCCCGAATAACCCCAGTTCTCTTAAGCTCCGTCAACTGTTCACGTAAGTCTTCTAAGTCAGCCAGGAGAACTCGCCAGACCCTCTCCCAGAAAGGTTTGTCTTCCTGCAGACGGATCTTATGGATGGCACTCCTTGCACACCCTACGTCGAACTCGTCCCTTGAGAATATTTTTCTCCATCTGGTCAGCTGAGCCTTGGCTCTTTCCTTCCACACCGGTGGTAGGGTGGTGTTCTCTAGGCAGAGTTTCTCTAGGTTGTGTTCTCCTCCTTCAGCCTTCTCCAAGTTGGACAGGGCCACTGGGGTAGCAGGGTTTACTTTTCCCAGCAACATCCGGGCCGGAATCTTCATGGGAGAACTAGTGACATTCCTGATGCTCACTGGGACCTGCCCCTTCGCCATCTTCAATGCCCTCAACAGGACCACTTTGGGGATCACTTCTAACCCTGGGTAGGTGTCTAGGGGGTCTGGTTCCAGGACCACAAAGGGGCCAGGCTGCTCCCATGAGAGTTTCACAGTAGCCTGCAGACAGGTCATCTTACCAGGCTGCAACATCCTCTCCTTCCTTGACAGTCTCCAGACTTTCCCCACCCCCTCTTCCGGGGCCTTCTGTTCCAAGACCAACTTCCGGTAGACCTGCTGCAGCATGGGGTGGATCCTGTCTCCTGAGGTACCCTGCTCCTGTGCTAGGGGAGTCAGCAGTCTCCTGACCAGACCAGTGTTGATCCCTATAATCAGGGAACTCGTGTTGGCTCCTGGTGGGTGAGGGCAAACTACTGCCAGGGCGTCAAAGACTTCTGCCTTTCCTGTCACAGAGGGGTCGAAGGCCAGCCTGATTGAGACATAACCGTCGTAGGGAAACCTATGAGTACCAATTCCCCATATCTCTAGGTCTTCCAGCTTTGTAAGGGAATGTGACTCAGGTGTTTCTGGTAAAAGTCTTTATACAAAAGGGTCACTTGGGCTCCTGTGTCTAGGATGGCCTTGGTGTAGACTCCCTCCACTTGAATGGGGACTAGGGGGAGGGCCCTATTAACTTGGCTGGAAAACTCTTCTGGGGGGTCTCCTTCTTTGGATTCTTGGACTTTCCTTTTGAGGTTTTCTTTTTTTTCCATTTCTTTCTGGATCTCAACCCTTGTTGGGCCTGGTATGCATTGATTTCCTGCAGATTGTTAGATTTCCACCCCTGACAAGTGGCATCGGGTGTTTTAGGAGGGGCATTGTTTCTCTTTTCCTTTGCCTCTTCTGGCTTTTGGATCTTTTTGGAGCTTTCTGTAAATAGTGGGCGCCCGGCTGACTCCTTCACCGGGGCCCTCTGAAGTTTTCCGCCGGCTGGTGGTAAGTGCCTCGGTTCTTCCTTGGACTGGGGCACACTCTTCCGAAATGGCCGACTCCTCCACAGTTGAAACAGACAGTTTCTCTTCTTCCCTGCAGGGATGTTGGAGTGGAAACACTCTGGCGTGGTTCATTCCTGATCTCCTCTTGCTCTTTGGCTCCTGAGTTCTTAGCCAATAGAGAGGTCAATAGATCCAGTACTTGAGTCATCTGGGACTTTAAGGTCTCTACTTCTAGGTCCCGTTCAGTGGTTACTGCTGCTCTGACTCCCACTGAGGGGAGAGGAGTGATCTTCTCAATCGCCTGTTGGTCCTTCAACAGGGCTTCTTCGTCCCTTATGATCCGCACAAGGTCTGGGTAATTCAAAGCCATGACTCCTTCAGAGGTCTTCAAGTGGAGCCAAACTGGATCCGAACGTAAAGCTCCCCTCAGGATCTGCTTCATCCTAGTTGTGTCTATGACTTGGGGCAGCATTCCCTTCTTGAGTACAATTTGGCACAGCATTCTGTTTAACCTCCGAACATATTCAGATAATTTCTCTCCCGGCTGTTGGAGGGTATGCTCGAACTGGTACATTAGTTCAGTCACCTTCTCCAGCTGGCCAAATTCCTCCTGCAACATAGACAGATAATCATATGCAGCGCAGGCAGCATTGCTGAACCTAAGATTCTTCACAGCCTCAGCAGCAGCGCCCTTCAAACTTTCACTGATGCGCTGCTTCTTCTGCACTTCTGGTACTTCCCACCCTTCTACGGCCTGCATTGCCTTCTCAATCCAGGTGTCGAAGTCTTCTTCCCCGGAAGGCACGGGTAGCTTCCCTGAAAAGATCCGGAGCTTCCGGTACCCGGCTTCTACGTGCACCGTATTGCTCTTCTGGCACTTAGTGACAAAGTCTCCCAGAGCATTCAATAGTTTGGGCCCTATGGCGGCCAGGGGTGTCCCCGGGGCTATCGTTTCCCGACTGCTTTCCATTTTGGGGACGAGTAATGGGGATGATGGCGGAGAGGTCTCTGGAGATTCCTTCTTCACGGCCCTCGTATGCACTAAGCGATATGTCTGGTCATCTATGGCTTTTATGTTCTGACCTCTAAAACTTCTCCTCTCCATTCCACTAGTGCGTATGTACACGAGATGTCTGGCTTTATATCCATCACCCATGCTTTCTGGCTCGGAGACAGCGACATTATTAGCTGCTTGATCTCTTCTTCTTGCCAAATCCCCCCTGGGAGTTCAATAACTACCGCCTCAGTTGAATTGGCGCCAGACGCTGCACACCACTGTGTCATTTCTAGCGGGTCCATGCTGGTACTTCTGACCGGCTTGATTGCGGCGTGCAGTATACAGGAATCCCGGACCCGAGCCCCCACGTGTAGCGATACCCCCAGTTAAGAGAGCTGCCTGTATGATTTTTTGGGCCCTGTAATGCACCGCTGTCAACCCCTGGCAATCGGCTCTAACCTCCCTTGGCACAGTTAGTGGGGGGTTGATAGGACTGTGAGGCCTGTAACTCACAGTGGCACAGTCCTATGACAAGAACACACAGCAATATATTAAAACTTCCTTTAGCTGTCTCTTCTGTAAAGTAAAGGACAGAGACACCAATATACTTAACCCTTGTATATTTACTTAGACTAGTGGGTAAGCAATAAAACAGGAATGTACATGTCATGTGCAGAGCCCTGCAATAAACAGTGTTTAAATGGCAGACAAATATACAGTGCTACGCAACCCGAACAGTTCCCCTTGCAGCTATTTCCCATCGTGGACAAGATGGCGCCCAGGAATTTCTATGCTACACAGTCAGGCCTGACTGAACTAAGTGGGAGTCTTATAGGGGAAATCTTCGCTAGCAACGGTGGTGCACTTGAAGAATAGAAATTGTAATCCACAATGTAACAGGGATACTGTGTCTGTCTCTGAGCAGGTGCTCTCTCACCCAACCGGACCAGTCCGTGTCCGTTTCTTCCACTGCTGTGTCTAGGTACACAGGTCTCTCGACATCCGGGTCTTCGGTCCTCCTGGCAACGATGCAGCAACAATGGAGAGACGTCCCTCTGGTTCCTCGGATGAGTGTGGAAGGCTCTTTGGAAAAAGGCCCAGGCTTTAGGCCTAAAGTCACGGCAACTCAACAGCAGTTCCACTTGCTGGGCGGGCGGTGTCCAAAGAGAAAGAACTGGGCCCCGCCTCTCCCTTATAAAGTCCACCCCAGCAGTCCTTGCGCGGGGCAATGCACCCTGGGTGCCTTAAAGTGTACTGGGTAATGTAGTCTCTGAGAGATTAAAGGGCAATACCCCGCTACACATGTATAAAGATGTATATATTTTAAATAGATTTTTTTGTATTGAAGAAAACAATAAAGAATATATAAGTAAAAAAAAAAAAAAAAGAAGCTTAAACATCAGAGATAACTGAGAACAATGAGAATGGTAAATACTGTAGGTAAAGAGAAGTTATCAGCTAACAAGATTTCTTGCAGGATCAGGCAGAATAAAGAGGCCAGTGTTTTTGATCTCTTGTTCCAAGGAGTGGAGCATACTTAAAAATGGTTGAAACTTTACATACTTCATTTCCTTGTGGATAGTACGGTCTGGTATGTGAATTTCCGATTCCAGTGATGTATAATTCCAAAATACATGAAATCCAAACCTAGGGCCCCGGTCGGACAATATTGTTTTTGGAAATGTAGAGATCCATTTTACTGCAGTGATGGTTGTCATGTCTCTAGTAAGCACCACACTGACAAAGTTGGAAAAAATGACCAACAAAGACTAGGGCATATCATTGCCACAAGTTAACTTCTGCTACTGTGAGGAAGTCTACAGTTACTAATTCAAATGACTCCCTTATGTTGATAACAAGCAGGTTGGTTTGCTCTACTTTCACTTTAAGGACTGCACTGTTCTGATTTTCTTGAAAGGCCTTGTGTACCCATGTAGACAGACCTGGACAGTAGAAGTACCTCTGATTGGGTGCTTATGAACAATCAGTGCTGAAATATGCACCTGCATGATAAAAAATTTGATAAACTGAGATAGCGGTGGCTTAAGGGATCACTAGTTGACAAATATCTCACTGCTCCATAGAGAGTTGCATTCATTAGTACAAAAGTATATTCTGAAATTCCATTTTACCATATAAAGATGTAGACAGCATTGTAATGGCTCACTATTCTGGTTACCTCTACAAATGGTAAAATGGTAAAAAGTAAATGCTTCTGAAATTATGTGCCACTGATGCAAGTGTAGCGGCCATGGGGGCTGCTGATAGACTCTATACCCCACTGGTTACCTCGACTCCGCAAATCCTCTCTTACCTCTGACACCTTGGGTTCCATTCTGAAACGTTGCGTTAGTAATGAGAAACTCACACAGTTTCACTGAACCAATCAGATGTGTTTACTGAGATAAAGAATGAACACAAGAAATAATATAAGTAAAACACAACTTATGTCTGTCAAAGAATATCACTTGACACTGATATACAAAGGTGTGTACCTTAAAATCTCCACAAGACCTACAGTAGGTGCCGCCGATATTGTATATCTATCGCGCTCCCATCGCCGAGATTCTCAGCGACAGGAGTGCTGAGATCTCTGCAACAGGGTGGCGACACGTGTCGCGCTCGCTGCAATAGCGAGGAGACGCGGCACTGTATTGAGCGGGGATCCGACGTGGATTCCCGCCAATACCAGGCACTGCGTTTGGTATGAATCCTGAGCGGGAACTCCACGCCAATTTTTAAAGAAAAAAACGGCGTGGGTTCCCCCTCCAGGAGCATACCAGGCCCTTGGGTCTGGTCTGGATTTGAGGGGGAGACCCTACGCCGAAAAAACGGCGTGGGGGTCCCCCTCAAGGTCCAAACCAGACCCTTTTCCGAACACACAACCTGGCAGGCCGCAGGGGAAGAGGGGGGGACGAGAGAGTGGCCCCCCCTTCCTCCTGAACCGTAACAGGCCGCATGCCCTCAACATGGGGGGTTTGGTGCTCTGGGGCAGGGGGGCGACCTGCGGTCCCCCCACCCCAGAGCACCCTGTCCCCATGTTGATGAGGACAGGGCCTCTTCCCGACAACCCTGGCCGTTGATTGTCTGGGTCTGCGGGCGGGGGGCTTATCGGAATCCGGGAGCCCCCTTTAATAAAGGGGCACCCGGATCCCGGCCCCCCCACCCTATGTGAATGAGTATGGGGTACATTGTACCCCTACCCATTCACCTGGTGGAAAAAAATTGCAATAAAAAAAAACACACAGCTTTTTAAAGTATTTTATTGCACAGCTCCGGGGGTCTTCTTCCGAATTCGGGGGTCTTCGGTGTCATCGCCGCGCTCTCCGGTTCTTTCTTCTGCCGGGCCACAACTAACTTCTTTAGCTCTTTTGCTAGCGGAGGCCCAGTCTTCTCCGTCGCCTTCTCCCCTCCGGTTCTTTCTTTCTTCCGCCGGGCCTCCGCTAACTTCTTTAGCTCTTTTGCTAGCGGAGGCCCGGTCTTCTCTGTCGTCTCGTCCGGCTCTCCGTTGTCCTTCTGCCGGCCCCTCCACTAACTTCTTTAGCTCTTTTGCTAGTGGAGGGGCCGGTCTTCTCCGTCGTCGCCGTTGGCGTCTTCTTCCCTCTTCTCCTCCTCGATGTTGACTCGTCGCTTCCTCTTGCAGTAATGCTAAATCTTCGGTCCGCAGAGATTAATAAAGGCTTCTCATGACGTCACAGTCACATGTTCCCATGACGTCACAGTCACATGCTCCGGGGCCATGTGCCCCGGAGCATGTGACTGTGACGTCATGAGAAGCCTATATTAATCTCTGCGGACCGAAGATTTAGCATTACTGCAAGAGGAAGCGACGAGTCAACATCGAGGAGGAGAAGAGGGAAGAAGACGCCGACGGCGACGACGGGAAGACCGGCCCCTCCACTAGCAAAAGAGCTAAAGAAGTTAGTGGAGGGGCCGGTAGAAGGACAACGGAGAGCCGGACGAGACGACGGAAAAGACCGGGCCTCCGCTAGCAAAAGAGCTAAAGAAGTTAGCGGAGGCCCGGCAGAAGAAAGAACCGGAGAGCGCGGCGACGACACCGGAGACCCCCAAAGTCGGAAGAAGACCCCCGGAGCTGTGCAATAAAATACTTTAAAAAGCTGTGTGTTTTTTTTTATTGCAATTTTTTTTCCACCAGGTGAATGGGTAGGGGTACGATGTACCCCATACTCATTCACATAGGGTGGGGGGGGGCAGGATCCGGGTGCCCCTTTATTAAAGGGGGCTCCCGGATTACGATAAG
This sequence comes from Rana muscosa, assembly GCA_029206835.1. Taxonomy (NCBI): domain Eukaryota; kingdom Metazoa; phylum Chordata; class Amphibia; order Anura; family Ranidae; genus Rana; species Rana muscosa. Next base: position 1,137,581,896 of record CM055122.1, read on the forward strand.
CCCCCCGCCCGCAGACCCCGACAACCAACGGCCAGGGTTGTCAGGAAGAGGCCCTGTCCTCATCAACATGGGGACAGGGTGCTCTGGGGTGGGGGGACCGCAGGTCGCCCCCCTGCCCCAGAGCACCAAACCCCCCATGTTGAGGGCATGCGCCTGGTAAGGTTCAGGAGGGAGGGGGAGCCGCTCTCTCGTCCCCCCTCTTCCCCTGCGGCCTGCCAGGTTGTGTGCTCGGATAAGGGTCTGGTTTGGACCTTGAGGGGGACCCCCACGCCGTTTTTTTCGGCGTAGGGTCTCCCCCTCAAATCCAGACCAGACGCAAGGGCCTGGTATGCTCCTGGAGGGGGAACCCACGCCGTTTTTTCTTTAAAAATTGGCGTGGAGTTCCCGCTCAGGATTCATACCAAACGCAGTGCCTGGTATTGGCGGGAATCCACGTCGGATCCCCGCCTATCGGCAATGCGTGTCACTCATCGTGAAAGGAACATTTTTCCTTTCCCGATGACGAGACAGCTCGGCGCTGGCTCACGAAACGGAGCTCATAGGGTGTCAATCTCGCCGCTAGAAGTGGCGAGATTGACACAATATCGGCGGCACCTACTGTATGTGAACAGGTACAGAGAGAGACAAATATCCAACACCTTTAACACATGTATTGGATACCTTTCCTCTGAGGCCTCAGCACACAGACGAGCAAAGAGTGTACAGCGTATACATACAATAACCACAATGGAAATTGGATAAAGTCCCACAGAATGGCTCCCCCTAGGTTGTAGTTCAATGATTTTAGCGTTAGAATGAAGAGCAGTAAAACATAACAAAGAGGAAAATGATAAATGTTCTTTCAATTCCGGATATCTTCAGCTTGCCTGTTTATACTGCAGTGTAATTTGTAATCCAGGAAGGTAAAAGGACAAAAGAACTGAAGAGCAAAGATGAACTGATGAATGCTTAACCTGAAAAAGTATTATCACATGTATATTCCTCTTTAATTATGTTAATGAGTTGAATACAGTACTGACTTTACCGCACAGTGGGGAAGAATAGGCCCCAAGTGCCTGCTTCATGAAGCCTGTGAATAACTAGATTCACATCCGTGGAACTACAAGTCTCACTAGCCAGTCTGTAGAAAACCACTCAGCAATACTGTTATCTCTATCTCTCACCACTATTGACTCCAGTTAGATGAACGGTTCTAGCCGGAATCCCCCCTGGTGTCTCCATCCGGTGAAATGGTGCTGCCACGCCGTGCTGCGACTCCCGGTGGACTGGAGTGCAGGTGTACCCAGAAGCTCTAGAACGCAGGCTGGTGCGCTTTGCTGGAATAGTGATGTTGTCTTCTGAGGTCCCTCTACACAGCCTCCGCTGTGTAGGCCGCAGACTTTCACTCCCTGTCACACAGACCTCCTGCTGGCAGGTTCAGAATGGCGCCCAGAGAGACTGAAAACAGGACCGCGCCTGCCTTTTTATTTCCCCTCCCAGCAGGCTGTTCTGTATGCTTTACATTGTGTTTCCTGTGGTCCAGAACTGGACCGGCCAACAGTGTCACTTCCTCATCCAGACTACATGTCGCATAATGCATTGCTCTGTTCGCTCTCAAAGAGGAAGAAAAACCCTCATAGAGTCCAGCATGCACTAGGGGGAGCCAAACCCATATATGAAAACAATAAACTGTTCCTTTAATAATAAGTACAGTAGCAACCCTTGGCTACACAAGTATAGTCAATGTACTTAGGCAGCTTGCAGGCATGTTGAGTTACCACTAAATGTCAGCCAGCCAAATATAGGCTGGTTGTGACCACCCGAAATGGCTACACACTTTACTGGCTTGCCTTAGAGAATCATGTATGCCAGGTTGCCCAACTAGAAACTGCTGCACCATCAGGTTGAGGACGTGTGCCAGGCAAGGCACATGTGTGACCTTTCCCTGCAGGTTCATGCCATTGTCACACATAGCATGGGGTTAGCCACCTCTGGGCCTGCCCCTACAGAACTGACAGTATCTGTGCCCTAGTGTGGCCTGTTTCCCATGCATACTAGCTGCAAAACAGTGTGGCAGTGTTTTACCCCAGCCATTGCATAGTCTCTTGGTTGCTTGGGGGGGGGGGATTGATGGTTCTAACAGTGACTCGCTGGAAGAGACTATTAAGGAGGGAGGATTCAGGTGACTAAGCTGTCGCCATCCCTGAGTTTCAGGACCTGGGGTGACACTACAAGCTCCACCAGTTTACCCCATCCTGCATTCTTCCCAGTGCCAGCAGAGTTATCCCGTGGGCTGTAAAGGAGTTATAATATCCCTACCAAAGCTTACTGGACCACATGCTTGTGGTCCTATTGACCCTGCTGATAACAAATAAGCATCTCAAAGAAATTAGATTCCATATGACTGTGGAAGGCAGGGGTGGGCTTCCTAGGCAAAAAAATAGCAGTCGCTGAAGGAGATCAGCTGTAAAGCAAGTCATTTTGCCACACTGGCATGGGGGTATATGCTTCAAAGTCAGTTGCTGTAACCAATTTCACTGCTTGGTATTAAACACTTTTGCAGCAAGGGCAGGTTTCTCCAAAAGCTGCAGGAAGGAGGACCATTCAACAGTAGACTACAATAAAGCACATATGGCCGTGGGCAAGAGGTTGTAGCGCATGTCTTTGGGACATGAAAGTCAGAGCAGTGTGCTTGCCTCCTCCTTGTGATGTCTGCTATGACATCACAAGGAGGCTGAACTGAAGTAGACCCCTGATTAACTAGCTGAATAAAAAATGTTCCCCCTTGAATGACTGATAGGGTTTTGGTAAATGATCATTCACTTTTTCATCTTGGTTCTACTACAACAGTGGCTCATTAAAGTTTCTTTTAAGTCTACAATAGGGGCACACAATTTCTTGTTGGGGAGGCAATGTTAGGATAGAATGAGGAGGCCAGCACACTGCTCTGACTTTCCTGGTTCTTTGCATGCTGTGTGATGAATGTGCTCTAATGGAATGCTAAAATTCTTCATAGTTGGTACAGAGGTCTCATGCAGTAGCCTTGGTGGATCCACTTGTCATTGAATGTTCATGACAACAACAGGGATACCTGGGAAGGCAGAACCCTAGGTCACTACCACACCAATCTGATCAAATGCTTGACCAAACAATTATATCCAGGCACCCCCTACCCATGGGTATATTATTGACCACATTTAAGTTGTACCAGGGAGATTCCTGGGCTGGTTATTGGTCATATTGTTGCTGGTAAAGGGGGGCTACTGCATCATAGGAGGATTTTCACCTTAATGCACAGAATGCATTAGGGTAAAAAACCGAGGGTTTACAACCCCTTTAAATCACAATATTGTGGGATTATAGATCTGTGCTACTTCTCCTTCTTTCTTTGATATTCATTTATAACTAGGCTTGTGCAATTCGTTTCGTAACAAATCGAAATTCGTCCGAATTTAGCAACTTTCTGACATTCGGAAGCATTCGAATTTCCGAACAAAGCAATTACGAATAAAACCGAATCCAAACTAAAATTATCATAAATAGCGAATGCTTTCGGCATAATTCGTTATTGCGTTAATGCGGCCTAATGCAAGTCGACTTGTGATCATAATCGCATAACAAATAATTTAATTATATTCAAATCAATTTGTTTTACTCCCTAGTGAGCTACTAACAATTGGAAAGAAATTGATTCATCAGAATGATTGTCCGCTAAATTTAACGAATAGTGAAATGAAATCATTCGTTATGCAAAACCACGAGTCGAATTGGTGTTGCATTAGGCCGTGTTAAAGCATCAACAAATTACACCAAAGCCATTCGTTATTTGAGATAATTTTTGTCGGATTCGGTTTTATTCGTAATTGCTTTGAACCGAAATTCAAATGCATTCGAATGTCCGAAAGTTGCAAAATTCAGACGAATTTCAATGCAAATGCATTCGTTATTCCGGATATTAGAGAATTACAGTTTTTTTAGCCAATCAGTTGATTCCTTGGGGGCTGGATTACTGGCATGGAGTAATTTACAGGCCAATCAGTTGATTTATTTTGTGCTGGAATTTGGATTAAGGGCAAAAGGTCACTGCATTGTGCATTCCACCAGTGGTAACTGAGTGAGAAAGGGAGTTTGAGCAGAGGAGGGGAGAAAATATTTGAGAAGTAGCAGAAGAGAGTCCAGCCTAGTAAATTTTTTTGTAAAGATGGATTCAAGCTCTCAACATGAGGTTCCTCCTCCTGGTACCAGCAGCAGCAGTGACACAGCAACAACAACCACTACCAGCACATGTGAGTTTGTACCACCATTGTCTGTGTCATGTATGTCAGCATCTGTATTGCCAGGCCCAGACAGTCATACTTCCACCACCAGTACTACACGTTCCAGTAGTCGTGTTAAGTCTAAAAGGAGTTCAAAGGGGAGGCAAATGAAGCAGCAGAAGCAGCTTGCCTGTCCTGTTTCAGTGCCTCAGCCAAAGCGTTCAGGCAGATCTAGCTGCAAAAGGCCTAGCTCTGATACTTTGACTATCAGTAGTAGTGCTATGCTAAGGCCACCTTCCAAACAGAAAAGGTCAGAGAGGGAAACTGTTGGTTCAAAATCCCCTACTAGCAGGGCTGAGAGGTCCTGCTCTGAGACCAGGAAGCAGTCGGCATCTATTGCATGTCGTCGCCTTTTTCAGGATCTTCCCCCAAGAACAACCTGCACAATAACTACTAGTGCCAGTTGTGTCACCACCACCTCTGCTATGGGCACTTTGAGAAATGTGGTGACACCAAGTATTTTTTACAGGAAAGGCCTGACACTACCACCTACACAGGCTTTTGATTCTGCGCATCCATTTAAGCAGCCTAAAAGTGAAATATTAGAATATGAGCAAGACATTTTGTGCGCTCATAGTTCCACCACCACCACTATTGCTACTCCCATTGGCACCACCATCACCACTGAAAAAATTACATCTGCAGGTCATAGAAGTAATGACGGAGATTTTTTAGTCACATTTCCCTTTAGCCATCCGAGAGAAAAGGTAATTCAGCAGGACCCCCCAACATCTGATGGTGCTAAATCCTCCTTCGCAAACATGGAAGATTCAGATTATACCTTACCTTTTAATCTCGATCAGGAAACAAATGTTTATGAGACAGAATATTCTCCTTCCAATATTAAATTTGATTCCCCACTGTTGTATTCCCCTGAAAGAACGGCACCAGTGGCACCTGCCTCTCCTGTTCCGGTTGAGTCTCCTATAAACATTAGAGCCGCCAGCACAACTGTTAATCAAGTAACCTCCTTCACTATCCCTGACATGAGGCCACCTCCCATTTTATCACAAAAACACTGCAGCATAGCAGAGTGCATAGGCCAGGCTACAACCAAAATTAAGCAACTTGCTCTAGCATCTGCGGCTGAAGAGGAAACTCTCTCTAAAAAATCTTCACCACACAGTGGCAGCACCCGTCGTTCTAAAATTTGGCAACATTTCATGACAGTTGGTGATGGCCGCACAGCTACATGTAAAATATGCACCATAGGCCAGTGGTGCTGAGGGAAGAAATGGGTGTGGCTCCCCCATCTACCACCACTATTACCAGCAGCAGTGTCAAAGTCACAGCCACTTCTGGAGCTGCAGGTCGTAAAATGCTAAATAAATCCATACAGCCCACTATTGAACATTTTGGAGGGGTACATTACCGGGGTATGTCAAAACAGCAGTCCCGTAAACTTATGCGCCTCATTGGACAACTTATAGCTGTTGGGGGGGCTTCTTTCAGTTTTGTGGAAGGGGAGCCCTTCAAGCAGCTGATGCAGGCTGTGGCACCACAATACCAGGTCCCTTCACGCACCACATTCAGTAGAACTGTAGTGCCCTCGCTGTACCAGTCATGTGTTGGGGTTTTGAAGGATTTGCTGGGGAAGGCTGCTGGCCAATCAGTTCACTTTACAACTGATTTATGGAGTGCTACTAGTGGCCAGCATGCCTTCCTGTCCTTGACTGCCCATTGGTGGCAGCCCAATGAGTCGCAAGATATACAACCACCACCACAAACAATTGCAAGGTCAAGAAAAACCTCAAGTGCTGTGGCCGCTGCCACAGTGCACAAGACAGGATTGCACTCCTTCCTCCTCCATGCTGAGGTGATGGATCAGCAGCACACATCACAGAATATTTTAAATGCACTTCAGAAAATGATAGGGAGGTGGCTAGGGGAACAGGCAGGCACTAATGTCAAAATGGGATTTGTTGTCAGTGATGGTGGAGCGAACATGACAAAGGCTATCCGTGATGGAAGATTTGTTGGTGTGCGCTGCTGTGCACACATCCTTCATCTAGTTGTTAGGTCTGCTCTCGATGATAACACTAACAGTGGAAGGTTAGCAGCACTTTTAGAGTCATGCCGCAAAATTGCTGGTCACTTCCACCGTAGTGTGAAGGATAGCCACCTTCTCAGGCAGGAACAGAGAAAGGCAGGCCTCGTGGAGCACTGCCTTAAACAGGATGTGGGAACAAGGTGGAACTCAACTTTACATATGCTAGAGCATATCCTTGAGCAACAGAGGGCAATTCACGCAATGGCATGTGAACATTTTATTGGTATTGCCAGACCACTAGGCAGGGAGGACTGGGTCATGATTGACCAAGTTGTCACAGTGCTCAGGCCTTTTGAGGATGTCACTGACAATTTAAGCCAAGAGAGTGCTAGCCTGGCACAAGTGGTTCCCCTCTTTGCACACCTTACAAATAAAATAGATTTGTTCCTTTCCAATAGGGAACGATTGCCTGGTGGCAATATACTTGCTGAAGTTGATGCCCTTCTGAGGAGGCTGAAGGAGCAACTCAGTTCGCGCATAAAAGAGCTCATCGACTCTCGCACCGAGTTCATGTTAGCCACAATTTGTGACCCCAGATTCAAAGGCAAGATAGCACTCCGCAAAAATACTCTCACCACCTGGAGGGATAGATTAATAGAGAGGGTACGTGAGAGGGAAAGGCAAATGGGAGTACATTTAGAGGAGGGAGAAGAAGAGGAGCTGGAGATGTCTGATGATACTCTGTTAGCTGGTACTAGCAGCACTGCTGCCGGTGCTCACTCCACCAGAGCATCAGCTTTTTGGGCTGAGGCACTTGACAGTTTGGTGGGACCCACTGAACAGCCCCCTAGAAAAGCAAAAAATGCTGGTGACATAGTTAGGGCTTACCTAGCGGAACCTCCTTTGCCCCCCAGTACAGATCCCTTGAGTTTTTGGGATGAGAAGAAGGATGTATGGCCTGCTTTGTCCTCAGTAGCCCAGGAGCTTCTTTCCTGTCCCTCAACCACGGTCCAGAGTGAGCGGGTGTTTTCTGTAACAGGAAATATATTATGCCCTCAGCACTCACAATTGCTCCCCCAGCTCTTAGAGCAAATGGCTTTTTTAAAAATCAACATGCCAAAGCTTGGTTACCCTGCTCTTGACTTTGATGCTGCATAAAAAAATAATACTCATCCATGATGATAACATAATCTCCAAATCTCCACCTGACCCAGTCCCACGTCTCCCCTAAGGCCCTCATTCCATGCCAGAAATCATCACATGTCCCATCCTGACCATTTCCGTGAGGGCTTAAATGTCAGATATGGTAGTTACTCCATGTCTGACCCTATACCATCCTATCAAATTTAATGAACATCTGAGATGGTCAGGTTGAAAACAAAGTTCCATTTGGTTTGTGATGATTTGGCATGGAATGATCCCCTACTAAGTCCCACCTCATAACTCCTGCCCTGCTATTTTACTGCCCAAGGTTTTAGCTACTGATCTGGTATTATAACTTAAATAGTTGTCCTTTTGAGACAACTGTGTCATTTAGTACTAGCATAATAAATAAACGGGACAGCTGTATCATTTGTACATTTCAATTAAAACTTTAAACCATTCAGTTTGTGAAACGTTCCTGCTGCAATAGTTCTGCTATTTCCATTCCACCTGCCTTCTTCTCAAATCTCGAATACCTAGGACACTGGAATACAAACGAAGTCCCTTTAAGTTCGGTATAAGCAAGCAGCGCCATGAAGGTGAAAGGCAAACCATTTGTCAGTGCGACTGCGCACATGGTCATGCAATATATCAGGAAAGCACAGACCACGCATGAGTGCAAACAGCACCTTGGAGGATTGCCTCCTGTCAGGGTTTCACTACCTGGACAGGTGTCAAAACTGTCTCAAGCCGCTGTATTTATGTACTTATAAGAAATAATGTTATACAATTATTCCAGTCATTTTCATAATTTAAACAGTGCACTTTAAACATAATATAATACCATTGGATTTTCTCCTAGTTAGTAGTTACTTAGTTAAACCATTATTTGTATTTTATAAGTTAAATCTGTTGTTGTTTTCGTTTAGTTATGCAGCTTGCCAACCAGGCTGCTTGCTTGCTTATACTTGTAGTACTGGTGGTGGAAATAGTGGTGATACTGAGTCTGCTGCTAATATACATACAGACACAGGAAAATGAAGGCCTACAATGGTACTACGATTCTCCTATACTCCCACCACCAAAATGTTTTTTCTTTCCACCCTCTGATGGCACCTACATCGTGGCAATGAGATTTTGCTGCTAATGCTAATATATCCAGTCCACCAAGATATTCATGTAATCTCCAGGCCACAGTGTTGGCAACATGGCACATGTAAGTTGGCACTATGGAAAGTCATCACCCACGACAAGGAAGGAAAGACTGTAATTGCGTTGCCATGAGTCAGAAGGTGAGTACCTGCTCTCCTGCCCACTTACTCCCATATCCATCATTGATTTCCATTCATTTATGTAACTCTTGTTTTATTTGCCAATTTAGTGAAAGTACCACTGGAATGAGTGGATGAGGCTTCTTCATGACAGACACATACAAGTCGAAGACTTCACAGGTATGTATTAACCATACACATCTTTTAGGATGTATGAATAACGGCAAACTTGTATGTACTGTAGGGATGCACGATAGCAGTATTGGATACGAGTAATTTTTTATCTGTACTTGTCGTCAATACCAAAGACCTTTCAGGTGCATCCAGGTGCTGTTAGAGAGCGTGACGCCGGCTTCACAGCTTATCAGGAAGCCAGGCCTCCCGGATTCTTGGTTGGCAGGGAAGCTGGTGCCAAGCTCCCTCGCGGCACCTGGACGCAGGTAATGGTATTTGGTATTGACGAGTACAGATAAAAGATTACTCGTATCCATTCAATACCGGTATCAGACGTATCCATACGTAGAGGGAATCTCAAATGATGCATGTTCCTTTCAAACATAAAATCAGGACAGCTGTATAGAACACTTATACACTTTTCCAGATCATTATATGTTGTAGTTCAAAGTTGCAGTAACAGAAATGGAAATAGTATTAGCCATCTTCATCACGACTCGACTAATACTATTTCCATTTCTGTTACTGCAACTTTGAACTACAACATATAATGATGCGAAAAAAGAATGAGAATACTAAGGTCAGCGAGGCAGTATAATACCTAGCTAAACCTAAATTAAGTTGTTGGTGACAACTGGCAAGGATGTTCTTTTAACTGTTTAAGTTGATTACCATGTGTGATAGCATGTGTTTTTTTATATTAAGCAACCAGATATGTAATAAAGTGTACAATGTCACATAATAATCATCAATATATAAGCACTAAAGTATGCTTTTATTAGGCAAAAATTATTTGCATTTATTTATTTGCACAAACAAACGCAGAAAAAAACATGTATGTTAACACGTATACATATATACAACTATTAATAACAAAAAGGTGAGCTGAGCTGCCTTGGGTCCTGGAGCAGAGGAAGAACTAGCCCTCAGATTTCCTAAGGAGAGGGTTCTCTGCTGCTCTGAGTACTACTACCAGACGAGCTCCCAGGCAATGGAGCATTGTGCCTGGAAATTGCTTCCATCAAAGACAGTCTTAAATGCTCCATTGCCTGGTTATGCTGTTGCTTTACCCGGGCCAACATACGCTCCATATTGTCAGTCTGTTGCCTGGCTACAAGTTCAATGATCCGGGTAAATCTCCTGATGTCCCGCCATGACATCCTTCTATTGTCACTTGCCTGCCTCTGAAGTCCTGTGACGACCCTCTGATGCTCTGCATCATGGACAGTTGCTGGTCCAGGCGGTACAGCAGTAGGTGCCAGTGCCATCTGGGTAGGAGGAGGCAACAGCTGTGGCTGCTCCTGTAGAGGCACACCAGGGGCAGCATCAGATGGTGGCAGGATGCGGGAAACATGGCCCGTGACCTCCTCCTCTGGCCATGGGGAGAAGTCCGGAGTATCGGTAATCACAGGGGTCAGCTCTGGCTCATTCTGGAGCTCAATGCCCTCGCAAATAAGGACAGGTGAGCGAGGCGAGCTGCACTGCGCTCTCCCCTCTGACTGGTCTTGTTGATCTGAAATAGACGAGATAGCCAATGTTGATGATAGCATTCAAAGAAATAGATTTCTAGAGATTAGAATAAAAATATTTATTTAACTTTTTATTTTTTATAGGACACTGTCCTTTAAAAAATAAATACATTTTGTGTCACATATATTCCTATTACAAGGAATGTAAACATCCCTTGTAATAGAAAAAAAGAATGTAATAGAATAAACAATCATAGGTTACAATACAAACAGTGGGGTCTATTTACTAAAGGAAAATACACTTTCCACTACAAGTGCACTTGGAAGTGCAGTCGCTGTAGATCTGAGGGGGACATGCAAGGAAAATAAAAAAACAGAATGTTTGCTTGTACATGATTGGATGATAAAATCAGCAGAGCTTCCCCTCATTTCAGAGTTTCTCCTCAGATTTACAGCGACTGCACTTCTGGGGAGGACATCACCTCCGGCTGTTTGTAATAACAGACAAGCGGCTGCTTCGCCACATTGGTTGTTAAAAAACGGTACCAGGTGATGTCTGCCGCTGCAAGCATCACCCCAGTACAACACCTCGAAGCACTATATTCAATTGGGAAGTTTGTCAACGATAACGATTATTACAAAAAAGTGGCCACCAATAATCGGTCGACTCCTAGTTTGAGGTGTGTGTGTGTGTATGAACTTAAAAATGGATGGTTGTTAAATAGCTTTTTTTGTGTTTTATAATGCCTGTTTGTAAAGTGTGGATGATGATGGTGCCTTGTGTCCTGTTCCTTTATATTGGCAGCTTGCGTATTCTACTTACGTTGAGGAGTAATGGGCCGCTGCTTCCTGACAGAAGCTGACGCTGGAGGGTCCGGGATATGGCTCAGGCTTTCTGTTAAAGATAGAATAAAAGAGTTAAGGTAACCACTTCTGGACCAAGCCTATTTCTGACAGTTATTGTTTACAATTGAAAATCATAATTTTTTGCTAGAAATTACTGAGAACCACAAACATTATATATATATATATATATATATATATATATATATATATATATTGTGACAGCAGGAAGGTAAAGTCACCTGGTTGCATCCAGGGGGGTAGGTATATTTCTCCCAGATTCAGGCTTTATGCCGACTTATACAACTAGGGAGAGAGTTGATGAAGCCCAGCTGAGGCTAGTGGGCTCATGGATGATTCATACCTCTAGGGAGAGTGCTGGGCGTCGTGCAGGCAGGGAGTTGATGAGACCAGCTGAAGCTTGTCAGCTCGTTTAAGGCCTCTATAAAAACTCCCAGCTTCATTAGGTGTTTGCTCATGCCTGGACCCAGACCTGTGTGGACTGTCTAGGGAGAGTGAACCCCTGTGCGGTGAGACAAAGCCTGTGTGGCTACTTGTTTGGACATTTACTAAACCAGGGACTTAGGGACTAGGACAGCACCAGGCTGATCCCAGTTGTTAGTTAGGGAAACCTGCATGTTTAGTCAGAGGTCAAGCTGACCAGGATTTATTTTGTTTATGTTTCTTTTTGCTTTGCTGTGTTTTTGTCACTGTAAATAGAGAAATAAACCGCACCTTTTGATCTTGAAAACCACAACCTCCATCTGCTGGGCCTGTTTTTGTGTGGGGAGCCCATCCAGGGGGTCACACACACCCGCTACCGAGCTAACCCCCTCACAGTTGGTGGAGAACCAGTGGCAGTTTTTTTTTAAGCCAGCATGGAGGAGATACTGAAACAGCTGGCTCTAGCAAATGCCAATCAACAGCAGACAAATGCAGGTTTGCAAAAGAGCCTTGCAGCTCAACAACAGAGCTTCGCAGCCCAGCAACAAGCCCAGCAGCAATCTGAGGCCCGCTTCATAGACCTGTTGCAGAAGCAAGATCAGAGACTACAACAACAGATGGAAGCAGTAATGCAGCAACGTCCGCAGACCAGTGAGGAAAGCCGTCCCACTAATACCGCGTCCTTTGGGGTGAGTCGTTTATTGACAAAAATGACTGGAGAGGATGATCCAGAGGTATTTTTGACCACATTTGAAAGGACTGCTAAAAGAGAAAAGTGGCCTGAGGAGCAGTGGGCTGGACTGGTGGCTCCTCTGTTAACTGGTGAATCGCAGAAAGCTTACTATGACCTAGAGCCTGACCAAGCAAAAGACTATGTGATGCTAAAAGCTGAAATATTGGCAAGGCTGGGTGTCACCCTGGCTGTCCGGGCTCAGCGTGTGCATAACTGGACTTTCCAGCTTGGAAAACCCCCCAGGTCTCAAATGTATGATCTCATTCACCTGAGCAGGAAGTGGCTACAGCCAGAGACTTTGTCCGCACCGGAGATTGTGGAACGTGTTGTGATGGATCGTTTCTTGAGAGCTCTTCCTACCGCCATTCAAAAGTGGGTAAGCCATGGAGACCCAGAAACGGCCGGTAAACTTGTGGATCGTGTAGAGAGATACTTGGCTGCAGAGAACCTGACGGCCTCTTCCAGAGACTCTCGGACTTTCCACCCTAAGACCAGACCATCCCCAGGGGCGGATAAGATGATTCCAAGGGGTGAGGGTGGAGAGAGTGAGAGGGTGGGAGCTCTGCCCAGGGTTTGGTGAGAACAGCCTGGGAAGTCGGGGGCTCAAGAGGCAGCCAAAAGGATTGTTTGCTACCGCTGCCGGCAAGCGGGACATATTGCAGCAAATTGCCCGGTTGTGGAGGAACCCATGCAATGTGACTTTCTGACGGACAGACGTCAGTCGCTGTGTGCGACAGTCGCATGCACTGCCATTCGGGGAACTGAGAAACATTTATGCAAAATGTGTATTAATGGTAGAAATGTTGTGGTATTACTGGATTCAGGTAGCCTTGTGACCCTGATAAAGGCTGAATTAGTTAAAACAGAGGTCTCTGGGAATAGCAAGGTAGCTGTTATTTGTGTGCATGGGGACACCCGAGAGTATCCAGTGACTACAGTGTGTTTCAAGACCCCCAAAGGTACCCTCTCTCATCCAGTGGGGTTAGTATCTCAATTACCGCATGATGCCATTGTGGGAAGGGATTTTCCGAAGTTCTGGGAACTGTGGGATGATCCTGAGCCCCCCACTGGTGCCCCTATGTACCAGGAAGGTGATAGCCAGAACTCCTCTGAGAGTGGTGAGGACTCTCCAGAATTTCCCTTGTCAGTATTGGCAGGCGAGACTCAAGAAACTGGAGAGGAGCCCACCTCCTCAGACAAAAACCTACCGTCTGTGGAGTTTTCTGATCTTGAGGTTCACAGGGAAAATTTTGCCACAGAACAGTTAAAAGACCCCGCCCTAATAAAGGCACGGGAAAACGTAGTGGAAATAGATGGCGAGTTAGTGAACCCAGATAATACCTGCACTTACCCATACTTCAGCGTAGAGAAGGACCTACTGTATCGGGTGGCAAAAAGGGCAGAAGAAACCGTTGAGCAGCTTGTGGTGCCCAAACCTTACAGGAAGTTGGTGTTGGAGTTGGCCCATGGGCACATTCTTGGAGGTCATCTGGGGACAGAGAAAACCCGAGAGAGGGTATTACAGAGATTCTATTGGCCTGGGGTGATGAAGGACATAGAAAATTATTGTTCCTCCTGCCCTGTGTGTCAGAGGTCGGCCCCGATGCCACATTTCCATAGCCCGCTGGTCCCTCTACCCATCATTGAGGTCCCGTTTGAGAGGATCGCAATGGATTTGGTAGGTCCTATAATCAAGTCCGCTAGGGGGCACCAGTACATATTAGTTATAATGGACTATGCCACCCGTTATCCAGAAGCGATCCCTCTCCGAAGTACCTCGGCCAAAACCATAGCCAAAGAGCTATCTCTTGTTTTTAGCCGGGTGGGTATTTGTAAAGAACTGCTTACGGACCAAGGTACACCCTTTATGTCCCGGGTTATGAAAGAGCTGTGTAAATTGTTCAAAGTGACGCAATTGCGTACGTCTGTGTATCACCCCCAAACCGATGGGCTGGTTGAAAGATTCAACAAAACCCTAAAACAAATGTTGAAGAAAGTGGTGGATAGAGATGGAAAGGATTGGGACTGTCTACTTCCTTATTTGATGTTTGCTATTAGGGAGGTGCCCCAATCCTCTACGGGATTCTCCCCCTTTGAGTTACTGTATGGAAGACACCCAAGAGGGCTGTTGGATATTGCCAAGGAAACTTGGGAAAGTGAGAGTTCTCCCCACAGGAGTGTGATTGAGCATGTCGCCCTGATGCAAGATCGAATTGCACAGGTAATGCCCATCGTGAAGGAACATTTGGCCCAAGCGCAGTTGGCACAGCAGAGAGTGTACAACCGTGGAGCCAAGACCCGTACCTTTTCCCTGGGGGATAGGATATTGGTACTTGTCCCTACGGTTGAAAGTAAATTCCTTGCCAAATGGCAAGGCCCCTACGAGATAATGGAAAAAGTGAGCGAAGTGAATTACAAGGTCAGACAAACAGGAAGGCGAAAGCCCGAACAGATCTATCACGTTAATCTGTTGAAAGCCTGGAGGGATAGAGAGTCCCTAGTCGCAGAAACTTGGTCACCAGCTCAAACTGGTTGCGTGATTCCGGAGGTTGGAATAGCAGCCACCTTGTCACAACCCCAACAACAGGAGGTTAAGGAGTTTGTGCTTCGCAACAAGGAGGTGTTCTCTGAGCTGCCGGGACAAACATCTGGGGTAGAGCATGATATTATTACCCCGCCCGGTGAAAGGGTGAAGTTAAAACCCTATCGGATCCCAGAGGCCCGACGGGAGGCAATACGGGAGGAAGTACAGAAAATGCTGAACTTAGGGGTGATAGAGGAGTCCCAAAGTGATTGGTCTAGTCCCATTGTGTTGGTGCCTAAACCGGATGGGAGCTGGCGATTTTGTAACGATTTTCGTCAGTTGAACAAAGTTACAAAATTTGACACCTACCCCATGCCACGTATAGATGAGTTGATCGACCGGCTGGATACATGACGACTCTTGACGACTCTTGACCTCACAAAAGGGTATTGGCAAATTCCCCTGGCCAAGTCGGCCAAAGAGAAAACCGCATTTGTAACCCCAGACGGGGCGTTCCAATATAAGAGAATGCCGTTCGGGTTACAGAATGCGCCGGCCACATTCCAGCGGAAAATGGACCAGATACTGAGGCCCCATCGGAAGTATGCTGCGGCTTACCTGGATGACGTAATTGTCCATAGCACAGATTGGGCCTCACATCTGCCAAAAGTGCAAGCAGTCCTAGACTCTATCCGGGAAGCGGGGTTTACGGCTAACCCCAAGAAGTGTACCATTGGGCAGGAGGAGGCCAAATATCTTGGGTACACCATTGGCAGGGGAGTAATAAAACCCCAACTCAACAAAGTCGAGGCCATCCAGAGTTGGCCCCGTCCCAACAGCAAGAAGCAGGTACGAGCCTTTCTGGGAATCGCGGGTTATTATCGGCGCTTCATTCCCCACTTTGCTTCTAAGGCTGTGCCCCTAACCAACCTGACGAAAGGGAAAGGGTCGGTCATGATTAAATGGACCCCCGAGGCTGAGGCAGCATTCCAATTCTTGAAACAAGCCTTATGTAGCCAGCCAGTGTTGTACTCACCCGACTTCTCTAAAGACTTTGTCGTACAAAGTGATGCGTCAGATGTGGGGTTAGGAGCAGTATTGTCCCAGGTCTGGAACGGGGAAGAGCACCCAGTCATTTACCTCAGCAGGAAGTTGAAGTCCCATGAGGTAAATTACGCCACGGTTGAAAAGGAGTGTTTAGCGGTGAAGTGGGCTCTAGATTCCCTTCGGTACTATCTGCTAGGTAGGCACTTTGACATGGTTACGGATCACGCTCCGTTAAAGTGGATGGCTCAAAACAAGGAGACAAATAGAAGAGTAAATAGGTGGTTCCTGGCCCTACAGGAATTCAACTTCACAGTAAAGCATCGCCCTGGCGTTCAAATGGGGAATGTGGATGCTTTGTCTCGAGTACATGAATGCCTGATTGCTGGTGTTCCAACCCCAAGGTTAAAACAAGAGGGGGGGTATGTGACAGCAGGAAGGTAAAGTCACCTGGTTGCATCCAGGGGGGTAGGTATATTTCTCCCAGATTCAGGCTTTATGCCGACTTATACAACTAGGGAGAGAGTTGATGAAGCCCAGCTGAGGCTAGTGGGCTCATGGATGATTCATACCTCTAGGGAGAGTGCTGGGCGTCGTGCAGGCAGGGAGTTGATGAGACCAGCTGAAGCTTGTCAGCTCGTTTAAGGCCTCTATAAAAACTCCCAGCTTCATTAGGTGTTTGCTCATGCCTGGACCCAGACCTGTGTGGACTGTCTAGGGAGAGTGAACCCCTGTGCGGTGAGACAAAGCCTGTGTGGCTACTTGTTTGGACATTTACTAAACCAGGGACTTAGGGACTAGGACAGCACCAGGCTGATCCCAGTTGTTAGTTAGGGAAACCTGCATGTTTAGTCAGAGGTCAAGCTGACCAGGATTTATTTTGTTTATGTTTCTTTTTGCTTTGCTGTGTTTTTGTCACTGTAAATAGAGAAATAAACCGCACCTTTTGATCTTGAAAACCACAACCTCCGTCTGCTGGGCCTGTTTTTGTGTGGGGAGCCCATCCAGGGGGTCACACACACCCGCTACCGAGCTAACCCCCTCACAATATATATAATATATGTATTTGCACAGCGGCCTTTCAAAAGCAATTTTTGGGGAAAAATTTACTGAATTAAAAAAATAAATTTACATTAAATTTATTTAGCCCAATTTTTTGGGATATTGCGATAGACGATGTTACTCCAAGTAAATAGATATCGAACATGTTATGGTTTAAAATTGCAAACGCTCTTGGAATGGCGAGAAACTACGGCACTTAAAAATCACTATAGATGAGCATGTAATTTTTGTTTTACGATTACCAGTTTAGAGTTACAGAGGAGATCTTTTGCTATAATTATTTCTCTCGATGTGAGGATTGCGGCGATACCTCACGTGTGATTTGAACACCATTTACATTTGCGGGCGCCACATATGTGTTTTCTTTGGTAAGCGAGCATGCAGGGCACTTTCAAATATTTTTTTTGTTCTTTTTTGTTTATTTTTTCAAGTTTTACTTAAAAAAAATCCCAATCCCCAAATCCCTCCTTTGCATGTACAAGTATTCAAAAAGCAAAAATCTGCATATTTGAATACTGTGGATTTTTTCATATCGGCGCCATTGGCAGCCAAGTAAAAGAGTACGTAACTTCTGAGTTACTACATTGGAGACTCGATTGAAGCCGATTCCGGCTTTGCTTGCAACTCTGGTCGCTCTGGACTGGAGACCCGGGCGAAGCGGTGTAAGGCGGTGGGCGGGGGGCTTGTCGTGTCCTCTCCCACTCCTTATGATGACAGCTGAGCAGCTTCTGAGCCGCATCAGCTGTTATCATAACAAAGCCGACCACCAGATCTAAAAAGCGGTACCGGGGTGACGGCTGCAGCTGCTTATCACCCCGGTACAACCACTTCCTCAAAGAACTGGACAGATACATTGTTTTGCGGGAAGTGGTATGCTACAGGACTTATTTGAGCTTTATTTATTTTTTATTTCCTTGCACAGTGTGCCATTTATTGGCCGAGTACAATCAGCTAATCTCTCAGCCAGAGAATGGACGGCAGAGGATTGTCACCCGGCTTCGGCAGCACAGCAGAAGCCAGATGTCGTAAATCTGACTTCATAACAAAAAAGGATCCTAGCAAGTCCCAGGTAAGAAGACAAATCATTGCTAAATGGTTTGTGCTTTGACAGCCCCTCCTCTCTTATTTCTCCATCCCATTCTTACATCAGTTTCCTTAGTCCCCTGGCATATCACAATCCCCCTTCACATCACAGTTTACAGTAGTGTTCTGAACCTCCGTTCACAATGGTATCTTAATCTTCTCTGCCACCTTCACAGCACCGCCCCACAGCTTTGTCCACTGCCCTCCTTCACATCACAGCCCCCTGCAACTCTGGCCCCCTTCACATTACACAGCACCCTGCATCTCTGGCCCCCTTCACATTACACAGCACCCTGCATCTCTGGCAACCTTCACATTACACAGCACCCTGCATCTCTGGGCCCCTTCACATTACACAGCACCCTGCATCTCTGGCCCCCTTCACATTACACAGCACCCTGCATCTCTGGGCCCCTTCACATTACACAGCACCCTGCATCTCTGGCCCCCTTCACATTACACAGCACCCTGCATCTCTGGGCCCCTTCACATTACACAGCACCCTGCATCTCTGCCAGTTTCCCATCTTAACCTCCCAGCTCTGCCCCCGTCAGAATACAGCCTCCACAGCTCTGCCCTTTGCATTATTTGAGCTCACAGAGCTGGAGACACAATGGGAGACACAGCAGCACTGAATAGTGGGCAGGAGCGGGAGGTGCTGAAGTTAACCAGCAGGTGATTGGTTGCTAGGGCTGCCTAGCAACCAATCACCTGCTGGTTAACTTGGAAAGTTATCTTCAGAAGCTCCGTTCTTGCCCAATATTCAGATCTGATGTGTCTTCGGCTCTGTGTGCAGAACGGCACATAAATGGCTGGACTGTGGCGGTCTGGATGGCACAGTGTCTCGTATGCATTTAGCCCACAGTCCGCCATTTAGTGATGTCTGCTTTAAATGTTAAATAGATGTTTGTTACTATGTTTATTATTATGTTTGCTTTGTGTTTATGTTAGGTAGGTACTACTCACAACCACCACTGCCAGAATCTTGAGGGCATGAACTTGGAGCTGTTCCCTCCACAGATGACGCTGCTCGATCTGGAAAACATGAATGTAAAGCAAAACGTAAGTCTCACATGCGTAGTCATAAAAAAAATAGTGAGCTGGAAACAACCATATAACTGCAATATATAATGATATATTTTATTTTACTCACCAGCTCTCTGATGCTCGGCTGGACCCTTTCTGCTGACTCCAGGGACATCCTCATCTGCAAGCAGGCCATCTCTCAGCTCTGCCTCCCACTGTCTGAAGACCACAGCCTTTCCTCCAGTAGACTGGGCCAGAAGATGCTTCTCTATCTTTTTATGAACTGATGCCCGGCAATCATAAAACCTGCAAATGAAAAAAAGATACAGTATAGTTAATATACGTTACAACAATATTATTTTTATTTTACATGTTACTTTTCTGTGCCAAATAAATATTTGTGTTACGTTCAAATCAGTTTATTGACTATTGACTAACTACTATACTGTGTATTTTTCACATATATGTGCTGTGTTCTAAGAGTGATATAATATTTGAATACTTACCTGTGCCTGACACCATCGGTGGCCCTGCGAACCTTGGAGACTGCATTCACTGAGTCCCGGACTCGTTCCCAGGCTGCTCTCTTCGCAGAGGTTGAGACATTTAGGCTGAAGAGTCTCACTTTTTCTATTTTCACTGCAGCAACCAATGCAGAATTCTCCTCTGGGGTAAATACGGGCCCCCTTGATGTTTTCTGTCTCTTGGTTCGCTGGTGCTGCTGCAGGTCGGCGTCAGAATTCTCTTCTGATGTAGGGGTGGACACTTGCCTCTTTTTTTTGCCATGCTCCCGCTCCACTCCACCTCCATGGGCATGCTCTCTTCCATGCCTTGGCTCCACTCCACGCCTCCGTTCATCTCCACTCTTACTCTCCCCTTCACGCCTCTCCTCTCCTCCAAGCCTCCTCTTCCCTCCACGCTTACTCTTCTCTACTCTCCCCTCTACACCTCCTCTTCCCTCCTCTCCCCTCCATGCCTCCTCTTCTCTCCTCAACCCCCCACTGATCCTCCTCTCACCTCCACTCCTCTCCCCTCCACGCCTCCGCTCCCCTCCACACCCCTCCTCCCCTACACTCCTCCTCTCCCCTCCATGCCTCTCCTCCACTACACTCCTCTCCCCTCCATGCCTCTCCTCCACTACACTCCTCCTCTTCCCTGAGTCCCCTCCACTCCTCCCCTTCCCTCCATGCCCCTCCTCCCCTACACTCCTCCTCTCCCCTCCATGCCTCTCCTCCACTACACTCCTCTCCCCTCCATGCCTCTCCTCCACTACACTCCTCCTCTTCCCTGAGTCCCCTCCACTCCTCCCCTTCCCTCCACGCCCCTCCTCCCCTACACTCCTCCTCTCCCCTCCATGCCTCTCCTCAACTACACTCCTCTCCCCTCCATGCCTCTCCTCCACTACACTCCTCTCCCCTCCGTGCCTCTCCTCCACTACACTCCTCCTCTTCCCTGAGTCCCCTCCACACCTCCCCTCCCCTACACTCCTCCTCTCCCCTCCATGCCTCTCCTCAACTACACTCCTCCTCTCCCCTGAGTCCCCTCCTCCACTTCTCTGCTCCCCTCCACTTCTCTGCTCCCCTCCACTCTCACCAACAACTCTCATACCAACACCAACATTCTCACTCACAAGACTCACACGTCCATTCTCACTCCCAGACATTCTAATTCACCAAAACAAACAAAAACAATCACACATCTAACACAATAACACTCTCTGCTCTGCTCTCTGCTCTGCTCTCTGCTCCTCCCTCACTTCACCACTATACAACCTCTCAAAATGACATACAGGGGCGGAGACTAGGCATTAGGCACATGTCAAAAACGAAAGTAAAAAATCGAGATTTAGAATAGTTACGAATAACTGCGATGTATTAGAAAAGTACGAATCCATTCGAAGCACGCAGCGCCACTGTCAGACATGTAAATTTTCGAATCAACGACCAAAAAAAGTTACGAATGTACGAATCCATTCGAAGCACAATAACACTCTGCTCTGCTCTCTGCTTCTCCCTCACCGTGCTGAACTCCCTCTCAAAATGGTGTACAGGGGGGGCGGAGGCTAATGCTATAGCTGCATGTCAAAAACGAAAGTAAAATACGAGATTTCGAATCGTTACAAATAACCGCTATTTATTTAGAAAAGTACAAATCCAATCGAAGCACATTTGGCATAATAGGGCAGCGTCGTTGTGAGAGAGACACGGAAATATACGAATCAACGAACCCAAAAAAAGTTACGAAAGTAGGAGTTGTTTCCAGAATCAACGAAAAACAATGTACTCTACCGAAAGTACGAATTGGTGTACAGGGGCGGAGGCTATAGGCGCATGTGCAAAAACGAAAGTAAAATACGAGATTACGAATCGTTACAAATAACCGCTATGTATGTATGAAAAGTACAAATCCATTCGAAACACATTAGGCATAATAGGGCAGCGTCGTTGTGAGAGAGACACGGAAAATTACGAATCAACAAACCCCAAAAAAGTTACGAAAGTTGTGTCCAGAATCAACGAAAAACAATGTACTCTACCGAAAGTACGAATTATAAATCAACTAAATATAAGGCTTTCAGTAATACGAATCATTCCGATTCAACGAAAAATTTCGCTTTCGAAAATACGAATTAGTCCGAACACGAAAAATCCCAGCTAGCAAAATTACGAAAAATTACGAATCAACAGGACCGAAAAGAAACGAACCGAAACTAAACAAATTTTTCCGTTGTGCACAAGCCTATTTATAACTACTGTTGTGACCAAACAGGCCATGCCGCTTGCCCCTCTACCATGGGTATTTTTTGTTTAAGGAGCATGTTGCTGGGTCTAGTGCTACCCAACAATTATTGATGATACGGCCCAGCCTCAAACTCTGCCAGCACCTCTGATGAAGTCGGGGTCCCTGTGGCAAGCATTATTTCCATTCTGCATAATCTCTCACTTAAAAAGTAAGTCCAATTTTTTAAAAAGACAACAAAAAAAACAATTATAGCATACAGTATACAGTTGATACATACAGTAATTCATATTGTAATTGAATGTTACTAAAAAACACCTTTCCTTTTTCAATCTACAGTTCTGTTATTTACGTAAATTGCAATGCAATATGGCAAACTGGAGGAGTTCTGTACACAGTTGATATACAGAAAACCCCCAGAAATGTAACCTCCAGCTTGTGTGATGGGCTTACTGATTTTCGCAGAAGTCTGCACTAAGACGCAAGTAAAATTTTGGGCATTCTCTAAAACAAACATGGAATTGTTGGCAAATGGTTCGGGCCGAGCAAAAGTTTGGCCCGAACATCGCCTGTCCCACGAACACTCAAATTTGCGGGGGGCTCGTGGGATGTTCGTCACTGCACAGTGCATTTTGAGCCCAGGGCACAGTGAATAATTGGTTGCTAAGGAGTGAGCCATGGATGAGTCATCAACTGTCAACAGGCTTCCCTGCTGATAGCTTAATGAAAAAATAAAAATAAAAAACATTGCTGACAATCGAAAAATGTAAAAAAAAGAAAAAAAAAGTGTGGCTGTCTCCCTATAGATTTTAAGGGGAACCCTATATTTTTTTTAAATGGCGTGGGGTCCCCCCAGAATGCATGCCAGACCCCGGCGCACTCTGTGATCACTGAGTCACTTACCACGTGATCAGCTGTCAGCCAATGACAACTGATCACGTGATGTAAACAGAAGCTCGGTAATCATTTCTTTTTCTCCTCACGCTAACAGCGTGAGGAGAAAAAAAAGCTGACTTTTGTGCAAGGGACATCGGTCCCAAAGAGGAAGAGGCACATCGGCCTCATCTGTGCCCACCAGTACCATGCACCAGTGCCACCTGTCAGTGCCACCTGCCAGTGCCCACAGTGCCACAAATCAGTGCCCACCAGTGCAAACAGTGCCACCTATCAATCCCCATTAGTGCCACCTATCAATGCCCACCAGTGATGCCCATCAGTGCCTCATCAGTACCACCTAGCAGTGATGCTTATCAGTGTCACCTACCAGTGCCGATCAGTGGCCATCATTACCACCCATCAGTGCCCATCACTGCCACCAATCAGTGCCCATCACTGCCAGCTATCAGCTATCAGTGTCAAATATCAGTGCCACCTATTAGTGCCACTTCTCAGTGCCCACCAGTGCCACCTATCAATGTCCTTCAGTGTCACCTCTCAGTGGCCACCAGTGCCACCTATCAGTGCCCACCAGTGCCACCTATCAGTGCCCAGCAGTGCCACCTATCAGTGCCGCCTTATTGGTGCCCATCAATGCAGCCCATCAGTGCCCATCAGTGCAGCTCATCGGTGTCCATCTGTGCAGCCCATCAGTGCAGCCTATCAGTGCCTATCAGTGCAGCCTCATCAGTGTACATCAATGAAGGAGAAAAAGTACCTGTTTACAAAATTTTATAACAAAATATAAAACGGTTTTGTATTTTTTTTTTATTTGTCTTTTTACATTTTTTTTATTAAAAACCGCAGAGGTGATCAAATACCACAAAAAAATCTCTGTTTGTGGGAAAAAAATGCTAAAAATTTAATTTGGGTACAGTGTTGTATGACCGCGCAATTGTCAATCATTAAATATCGTGCCTGGGGGTGTCCTTAGTATGCCTGTAAAGTAGTGCATCTTTCCCGTGTTTAAAACAGTACCACAGAAAAATGAAATTTCTAAAGAAAAAAATGTCATTTTAAATTGCTTGTGGCTGTAATGAATCGTCGGATCCCGGCAATATAGAAAAAAAAACATTTAAAAAATGGCATAGGTTCCCCCCCCAGTTCATTACCAGGCCCTTCGGGTCTGGTATGAATATTAAGGGGAACCCTGCGCTAAAAAAAATAACAAAATGGCGTGGGGGGAACGAGAGAGCACCCCCCTCGTGAACCATACCAGACCACATGTCCTCAACATGGGGAGGGGGTTTTGGGGTCCCCACAACCCTTGCCCAGTGGTTGTGGGGGTCTGCAGGCAGAGGGCATATTGAAATCTGGAAGCCCCCTTTAACAAGGGGACCCTCAGATCCCGCCCTCCCCCCCCCTATGTGAATGGGTATCGGGTACATTGTACCCCTACACATTCACCTAAAAAAGTGTCAAAATGGTAAAAATTACAATAGACAGTCCTTTATTTTAAAAAAAAGTAGTGCATTGCCAGATCCCGGCATGATTTTTATGTATATTGCTGGGATCTGGCAATACATTACAGCCGCAAGCAGTTTTAAATGTAATTTTTCTCTTTACAAATTTTTCTGCTCTCATTCATAAAACTATGTACTGCCTCTATGTAAGCAGCCTAACATAGTGTGGGGCGTGGACTCAGCCCCCTGAGCCATGATTGGCCAAAGGCACCCTGCCTTTGGCCAATCATGGCTCTCACAGCAGAGCACGCTGTGATTGGCCAAAGCATGCAGGTCAGGTGCATGCTTTGGCCAATCAGCAGCCGTCAATGCACTGCGATCTCCCAGTGCATTGACGGTCTCGCCGTTCATTAAGGGGCATTCCATAATGTTCGGTATTTGGCGAACGGGGGCGAACACCCGATGTTCGAGTCGAACTTACATTACCATTAGCAGAGCAACACCTTCAGTCACCACCACACAGAATTCCTTGTCTTCCTGGTCACACTTTATAACCTTTTGCAGATTTACAATGTACATGACATTGTTATCTGCTTACACCCAATCTTTTAATGCCTGCTTTAAGGTTGTGGCTAAAAGCCCAAATTGATCACATGGAGCTTGATCAGGATTTGCAACTGCTGCACAGCCAAGCCCATCCTAAAGCTCCAGAGAGTTTCAAATGTGGCACCACATTAGGCTACTAGCAGTTACATTTAGTGTTTGCCCTACCTGTGCTCAGGGAGATCAACAATTGTTTGGGTAGGTCTGCTCTAGGCTCTGCTGGTGTGGGCCCGGTTACTTCCAACTGTATCCCAGCTTGCATATTGATGCTTCTCCAGCCAATCCCGGGTCAAGGTTGTGGATGACCAGCAGGGGGCTGAGGGGGTATAAATAGGCTGGAACCCAGAGCAGAGGTCTCTTCTTCCTAGGGGAGTAAGACCCAGCCTGTGGCTGTGGCATCCCTGGAAAATCTACCTGCAGCTAAAATAATCTTTTATGGGGTCCCAGCTATGGTTTGGCTGGTGGACCTCTGTTCTACTCTCCTAAAGACTTGGCAGAAGGTTTTGCTAAGGACCTGGGATACAGGCAGTTAGAGTACAGAAACTGATTGATACTTCCAGTGGCTACACGGTATTCAGGATACAGTGAGTACCAGCCTTCTGGACTTAGAGACTTTCCTTAGCCTGTTTTGGGAGATTTACTTTAATACCAGTACACCCAGGACTGTATTCCTGTTGAAGAGTCCCTGTTTAGTATCTCTTTGTCCACACTTTACTTCACCCTGAAGTATTAGCATTGTTTCCTCTACTTCAAGGTTTGAAGTTATAAGAGTATCCCTAGGCTCACCATTACCCTATCCAAGTTCTAAAAAAAAAACTTGAGTGATTGGGAAATACTGTGTGTCTATCAGGGAATGGAACCTGGCTTTGCGCTACACATATTTGCTTTACAGTCACTGCAAATTGCTGTAGAGACTTATCTCAAAAATTCTGAGTGAAGAATAGTTTCTGAAGTTTGACTCTAGAACTAACTTTACCATGTAAGCCACATGAATCCCTCCAGGCCATTTCATGTGACCCTCGCACCTCTCCTGCAGCTGCAGGAGAGCTCCAGTCCTCCTCCAGACCCTGTACTTTCTGCTTTCAACCAATGCATCCAGCTTCTTCCCAGCAGCAGCATAAGGAAAGGGGGGTGCACTGTGATGTAAGGAAGAGTGGGGGACTCAACTTCTGATGGTGGGGTGGCTCTTGTAATCTAATATATGGGGAGGGGATGCGCTGGACATCTAATCTTACAGATACAACCAGCCCTTTTAAAGGGCAATCGTAATGTTGATGCGGCCCACAATGAAATTGAGTTTGGCACCCCTGATGTAAGCTTTCCAACCATGCCGCTATCCTGTCTAAAGCAGGGTATACTTGGGCAGTTTTTTTTGTTCAACCAGAGGGTTGAACAAAAAAAAACTGACTCTCCACATTCACACAAGTGATGTGCATTGCAGGGATCTCCCCGCCTAATGTATTATAACAGTGGGAACTCCCTCCTTGTCAGAATACACAGATTAGTGCTGTAGCCATTGACTGCAAGCACTGATCAAATGCTTTTTTTGCAGCAGGACCATTTGACAGAAGCCGGTCTAATGACCTACTTAACCACTTCAATACCAGACCCTTTCATCCCCTTCCTGCTCAGGAAAATTTTCAGCATTCAGTGCTGTCACACTTTAAATGCCAATTACACAGTCATGCAACCAGAGTCAGAAATAGCACATTGGGGTCTGTGAAATATCACTATAACAAAAGGTTAACTTGCAAGATATTTGCTAAGGGTAACTGTAAGAAAGAACAGCAACCAGTCCATGGCATGGTACCTGAATAGATGAGAGGTCCTCCGGTAGTGAGGGGGTTTTAGTGTTTGGCTCCCGCCCTAGCTGTCTGTCTCCGTTGGTCACCAGGTTCAGATTAGCATTACTGAGATATATAGCTGGTCACTTGGTATGGAACCAGAAGGGTTAAGTGGAGCACGTATGAGGTACTCTGACTGGTGGAGTGGGTATAGGCTCTGCATGTCTCTCCTAATGCAACACATGCTGTACATCGGTACAAGTGTGCAGGACAAGGGACAACATCTTCTATAAAGAACTCCATTACAACACTACACACAAGTGGATTGTCTTTGAGTTGAGGGACTTTTTGTTGCCATTCTTTGTCAACCATTTCCCTTAGATTTTTTTTTAAATTATATTATAGCTATTGGAAATCTAGATTTGTCTGCACCCCAAAAGTGCCAAAGGTTATTTCAGTTTTACTCATGAATCTCTTTAGATGAATAACCATACGGGTTATAAACCTTGTTTTACGATATACAGTTAGGTAATAAAAAGGGAGCTAAATAATAAACAGTGTGACTGTACTGTATATCAAACAGGAAATAACGACCTGCTAGATGTTTTTTTTATTTGCTGGCTTTATCTCCTCTATTAAAAAGGGTTGCCTCAAGATACTTGAAGTATTAAGATATGTAGAATTCTCAGGATCGCTGATATATGAGTACAGACCCGAAATAGGATTCCATTTGTGTTATATAAAAAAAATAAACTTAGAAAATCTCGCAAAACAATATGATTATCAGATTTACTGCTCCAGAAAAATGTGTTCAAATAAATGTCACTCTAAAGCCTCGTACACACGGTCGGACTTCCATCTGACTTTTCCGTGGATTTTTGTCCGGAGTTGGCCGGGCACACCCATAGCATACACACCACAGGACTTTTCTGCAAACTTTCCCAAAACTTTTTGCAACATCACATGGTTTTTCTGCTCTTTTCTGCTCTTTACCGCCACCCTTTGGTCAACTTCTGCTATTGTTGGTTGATTTTAACATTAGTTGTTTTGTCCATCGAACAAAAGTCCTATGGTTTTCTGTACACATGGTAGGACTTTGCTCCATCAGACTTTTGTTGGGCAAAAGTTTGTCCGTTTGCAGACCCAACTTTTGTCAGATGAAAACAAAACCAAACGAAAAAAAGTTTGTCCGATGGAGCGTACACACGGTCGGATTGTTGGTCCAACTTGCTTAAAACGAAGTTTGTTGGGCAAAAGTCCGACCGTGTGTACGGGCTTTAGGGTTCTAAAGCCCCGTACACACGGTCGGACTTTTGCCCAACAAACTTCGTTTTAAGCAAGTTGGACCAACAATCCGACCGTGTGTACGCTCCATCGGACAAACTTTTTTCGTTTGGTTTTGGAAGTTTTAGGAAAGTTTGCAGAAAAGTCCGAGCGTGTGTATGCTATGGGTGTTCCCAACCAACTCCGTTCGGACAAAAAACCACGGAAAAGTCAGATGGAAGTCCGACCGTGTGTACGAGGCTTTATACTTGTTTCATGGAGCAGGTATGCTGGTGTAGTTTAAAGCCCCGTACACACGGTCGGACTTCCATTGGACTTTTCCGTGGTTTTTTGTCCGAACGGAGTTGGTTGGGAACACCCATAGCATACACACGCTCTGACTTTTCTGCAAACTTTCTTTAAACTTCTTACAACATCACGTGTTTTTTCTACTCTTTTCTGATCTTTACTGCCACCCTTTGGTCAACTTCTGCTATTGTTGGTTGATTTTAACATTAGTTATTTTGTCCATCGGACTAAAGTCCGATGGTTTTCTGTACACACGGTCGGACTTTGCTCCATCGGACTTTTGTTGGGCAAAGGTTTGTCCGTTTGCAGACCCAACTTTTGTCCGATGAAATCCAAAACCAAACGAAAAAAGTTTGTCCGATGGAGCGTACACACGGTCGGATTGTTGGTCCAACTTGCTCAAAACGAAGTGTGTTGGGCAAAAGTCCGACCGTGTGTATGGGGCTTTATAGTGGAAACAATTTGGTGTGGCAGACAGCAGTGGTGGGGCAATGTAAATTATTAGTCAGTCTGACAGCAGCTGAGGAGTTAGCTGGCAGATGTAAGAAGTTGGTTCAGTCAGAAGGCTACGCACTGCCTTATAGTGTACCTATATCATCCTGTAATACTATCAAAAATTTAGTTGTGAGGCCAAATGGTAAACAATGTGGTGATGGGCATGTGACAGGAGGGACATTACTCAGCGGTGAGTTGAGAACAGGGGGTGAGAACAAAGGAGGTTCAGGAAGAGGGGGCACAAGTGACAGGGCAACAATAATACTGTTTAAACAAGTAGAGGGTGGATAGAAAGAGAATATGGGTAAAAAGATGGGATGGGAATAATGAAAAGTCTTTTTTTTTTTTTTAACTACAACTACATCCTAGTGACAGCCAAATACCACAACTGTGTCACTTTCATTTACTCTCTGCAAGTTATCATCCACATAAGTATATGTAGCGGGGTGCTATATTTTGGGGGAGTATCTGAGTGGTAATTAGGCTCAGATACACTAATTGTTAGGTTTCTTGGACCATTTCTGTCCCTGGGAGATGGTATTGGTGTGCTGTTCCCTGTGGCCTACAGGTGGCGCTGTTGTCGTAGGCCGGGGTTGAACCACTGATGCAAGGCTGTGTTTTTTTCTTCGTCCCCTTTCGGCAGCAGTACGGCGGGGTGGGAAACCTGATGTGCCTGTCGGGAGAGGGTATAAAAAGGGGCGGTCATCTTCCAGAGGGGTCGCGCCCAGGCACCTTCAGCCTGGGTGGTGCGTGTGTCGTCTCCGGGTGCCCTAGGCCCGGAGGCCGAGTTCCTGTTCCATCCTAGACACCTTCAGTCTGGGGTGAGGTACTATTTTGGAGTCCCGGAGCCCAGCGCCTTGGCTGGGTTCCGCCCAGGATCGAGGGCTCCCAGGGTGCCGCCTTGCGAGGGGACCCGTATCCAGGATCGAGGAGGCCAGGTAGGTGACCCCTTCTGAAGAACCAGCGCAGAGTCGTGGTGACAGTGGGGGCCTCTGGTAACTCTCCGGAGGGAGGTTCTTCTCCTTGACATGGGCCAAGTTTCTTCAAGAAGGAAGTGCATGTTCTGTAGGTCATAGTGGCAGTGACTCTACGCACACCAGGTCAGTGGCAGTGACCAAATAGGGCAAGGCCCTATTCACCAGGTCAGTGGCAGTGACCAACTTCAACAAGTCAGTGGCAGTGACTTTTCATATTCACCTGGTCTGTGGCAGAGACCGTGCGCCCAAACCTGTTCGTGAAAGCAGAACAGTAAGAGAAACCTAAATTGAGTTTGTGCCTGGACCTCCTCCCACCTTATCTGACCTGTGTCTCGTATCAACCTGTCTCCTCTCATAGAGACTATTTGTTATCTGTGGTGAAATAAATACAAAGGTTGGGCTTTCAGTTGGTGTGGACAGTTAATTTACTGGGGAGAATTAAGGACTTGTCTCTGGCTAATGCAGAGGCGAGATCAGCTCTGGAGGATTCTAGCACCAGCCGCAGGCAGACCCGAAAACTAACACCGCTCAACCTTCCCATCCAGGAGGGTACAGGCTGCTAGTGCGGTGTGCTTCATTCTTTCCTGCGGAGGAGCCAAGTAAAGAAAAGCAGGTAAAGTCTGGGGTGAGTGCGCTAGATATACTTAAGAGTACACCCCTTCTTTACGGAATCTTCTCTATAGGGGGGCCATGCTCCGTTCCCTCTAATGCCTTTGATGATGGTAATTATAAGGGCTTGGAGCTTATGGTAGTCTAAAAGGTACCTAGTCGCCGGTATCCATATACACTGCTATGGCTTAATCCCACACTTCTTGAATGTCTCTTCAGGTTCTAAAGTTATGGCTTCCAGGGGGATTAAGCATTTACAAACCAGATTTGTGAAAACGGAACCCTAAGAACTTTTGATTCTCTAAAGCACACTTTTCCAAACTCCCACTTCTTTCAGTACTTACAGTTACGCCATGCGTTCAGTGTCCAATTTGGTACATTACTGCTAACTCTCACCTTCTCTGGGCTTGAAAACCTCCTATGGGATGATTTCCTACAAATAAATGTATCTACCCTTTATAAGGCCTTATTGCCCTCTATACATGAAGGTTTAAATGGCTTACTTGCTAGGTGGCGGAAGGAGGTTCCAGAGCTCGATAGTGAGGGCCGGGACGATATTTGGGAGTACCCCATATGGCAGTTAGTTCCTGCAAGGGACAGATTAATTTAATTTAAACGTTTGCATTGAATATATTTTACCCCTCAGCGATTGCATAGAATTTACGCCTCTAGATACTGGAGATGCATTGCTGACCCAATCGATTTTTACCCACATATTCTGGCTTTTGTCTGGTGATTCAGATATTCTAAGGGGAGCTGATAAGTTTCACCTTCATATTAACGACTGTACTGGTACCATCAACTATAGACATTTGTATTTTTGGAATTGGTTAATTCTTTGGCTACAAGGGTGCTCAGAACTTAAATGCTTAAATGCTTACTCAGTGCTTAAAGCGGTAGTAAAACCCCCAATTTTTTATTTTTTTTTCTAACCTGTAAGGCAAAAGGCATAATGAGCTAGTATGCACCGCATACTATCTCATTATGATATACTTACCTTAGAACGAGGCGTCGCAGGTGATCTCAGTCCACGCCGAGGGAGCGGATATTTTCCCTCGGCGTGTCTTCCGGGTATCGCGGCCCTGGGGGTGTGAGTGGCTGGAGCCGTGATGTCGTCACTCCCGCGCATGCACGCAGGAGACTTCTTTCTGGCAAGGTCCGTCATCTGCTGGACGTTCAGCCAATAATCTCCGGAGCGCATGCACCGCTGCAGTCAGCGGCTCATTGCAAGGGGAATATCTCCTAAACCGCACAGGTTTATGAGATATTCTTTTTACCTAAAGGTAAGCCTTATTATACGCTTACCTGTAGGTTAAAGGTAAAAAATAGGGTATACAACCGCTTTAAGTCTCCTATTTTGCACAAGAAAAGCTGTCATACTTAAATAGAAGTCTCATCTAGCCCCTACCCTGAATTATTGGAAGTACCTGGTTAGCGCCAACATTCCACTGTACAAATTTACCTATAAATCTAGGGGTTGTCCAAGAAAGTTTTCCCAGGGTTTGGGATATTTGGCTTAACTCCCCCTCCACTAATTCCTCTTAAGAACTAAACCCTTGAGTTGAGTTCAGTAGGAGGTTTTGATGGTGTACATGGGGATCATCCTGTAATTAGGTCTCTTAGTAATATGATGTCATGTTTTCTTCAGGCAAGATGGAGCGGAGGTTGATATCCCAGGAGATCCATCCATCAGAGTTCATATCACTCAGGTTTCACTCTTAGACCACTGTGGTAACCAAAGCGCCTTTAGAAATTAGTGAACTGTTGTGTGTTTTTGCACTGATGAGCCAGGGTATGCCAAACTTGAAACTTTAATAAAAAGTAAAAAAAAAAATATGGCGTTCCAAGAGCAGTGGGAATACATTGTGGGGGGAGGATCAGAGAATGCTATTGTGGTCAGTGTTGATAGTGCCTAAGAACAATGGGCGTAGGCTGGCAAAATCTTATTGTAGCTTCAGAAATAAGGAGAAAAAATGCTGCACAAAATTAAAAGGCATGTTCACAAATGCTAGAAGTTTGGTAATAAAATGGAAGAACTGGAGCTACTGATACATGAGGAGGATTTTGACTTTAACTGTTATGCCGCGTACACAGGATCGTTTTTTCCCGTCGGAAAAAGTCAGATGTGAGCTTTTGAACGGAAATTCCGACCGTGTGTATGCTCCATCTGACTTTTTATGTCGGAATTCCCGCCAGCAAAAGTTTGAGAGCAGGTTCTCTATTTTTCCGACTGGGAAAATTCCTATTGGAAAACCGTTCGTCTCTATGCAATTCAGACAGGGAAAAAAAACATGCATGCTCGGAAACAATTCGATGCATGCTCGGAAGCATTGAACTTCTTTTTCTCGCCTCGTCGTAGTGTTGTACGTCACCGCGTTCTTAACGCTCGAAAGTTCTGAGAACTTTTGTGTGACCTGGTGTATGCAAGACAAGCTTGAGCGGAATTCCGTCGGAAAAACCAGCCAAGGTTTTTCCGACGGGAAAAAAACGATCGTGTGTACGCGGCATAAGAGTATCAGAAAATTGGTTTGACAGCTCACATGACTGGCTGGTGACTAAAAGGTGGAGGTAGAATCTTTGTGGCTAGCGCTCCAAAGGGAAAAGACAAATGGAAAATAATTGACTTCAATTATCCAGATATTGATTGGGCAGATGGAACTGCTTCCTCATTTAAAGTGTTACTTAACCCAGGACCCTGCATTCACTATATCTGGTCTCTCACAGTACACAAAAACATGGAAATGCAATCATTTTAGTAAATATAAACTGTCAAATACCTTTTCTCATCAGCAGTATATAGCAGTCTTGTGACTTCTATCAGTGCCCGGTTAAAGCTTATAGGAGGAGTTTTCATACTGCACTGACTGCCCTATCAGGATGAATTACCCCTGACCCTCTGTCTGGACAGTGCTGATCACATGCACTCTCCCAAGAAAAAAAAAATCTCTAGCAGTACACACACAAAACTGAGCATGTGCAGCCTGACTATTTACTCTCTTATCTGGACATGTTTATGGGGCAATGCAAGAAGGGGGGATCTGTGCATACAGAATCAAACAGCCTTTTTACGCAATGCAGAGGATTAACCCCTTAGGTTCCACTGTGAGTATAACAATCATGCTTTACTGCATATACAGACTGATTTTACTGTTGTGGGTGTAGCGGGTATTTAAATTTAGGGGGAGCATCTGGGTGGTAGTATGACCCAGATGCACTGATTGTTACGGAATTTGGGACCATTTTCTGTTCATGGAGGACTTCAGTGGTGTGCAGTTCCCTGCGGCCTGTGGGTGGCGCTGTCGCCCTGGGCTGGGGTTGAACCATCACTGCAGTGCTGTTCCCTTTTTGTCCTGTTTCGGCAGCCGTACGGCGGGGCGGGGAACCTGCTGTGCCTGTCGGGAGAGGAGATAAAGGGGAGAGACGCCCTCAACACGAGGTTCAGAGTCCGAGGTTACAGCCACGCCCAGGCACCTTCAGCCTGGGTGCCGGTGTTCCGGAGTTCCGGGCCCAGGTGCCCTTGGCCTGGCCGGAGAGGGAGATGGAGTCCATTCCAGGCACCTTCAGCCTGGGGTGAGGTACTACAGAGGAGGCCCGGGGCCCAGTACCTTCGACTGGGTTCCGCAGGGGTGGAAGAGTCCGAGGGGCTCTAAGGTGTTGGGCGCCCGAATCTGAGACGAGGAGGCCAGGGAGCGTAACCCCTCCGAACAGTCCGGTGCAGCATTTGCCGGTGACGGCGGGGCCTCTGGTAACTCTCTTGGAAGGATGTCTTCCCTCTGACAGGGGCTGCACTTAGCGAAGGTAATTCTGTTCCTGTTCTACACGGTTGGTGACAGCGGCTGTGCGTAATAACCATCGGTGACACTACAATGGTTAGTTCTATTTGAGGTATTGTGCCTTGACCTACTCCCCACTTATACTGAACTGTTCTTTGGGTCACAACCTGTCTGCTGTTAAAGGACGATTTATTGCTGTCAGAGAATAAATAAGAGTTGGACCTTTTCAGTGGTGTGGAACTCCAGTTACTGGGAGCAAAGGGGGGTCATCTGCAGAACGAACTTGGCTCTGGGTTATGCACACAGCCCGAAGGTAAACAGGTGTTGGCTTTCACCTCTACACATAAGAGGACATAGGCCGTAGTGTACCGCATCCCCCCTCCCTAATCCCCCTAGACCAGACAACAAGCCGAGAAGAAGAAGAAGGGGTGAGAGGGGTGAGGCCGCTACATGGGTTTAGTAACATTTTAAGGTTTGTCATTTCTGGAATGTCTTGCAGGACAATTTCATGTGTCAGTCGGTGGGTGTATCAACTAGAAATAAGGTTCTGCTTGACCTACTTAATAGAAACCACACAGAGCTGAAAGCAGATGTGGAAGTAGGAAATAATTTAAGAAACAGCATTTACAGAGTAAATGCATTCAATGTAAATTTATAGGAAAAATAAACATGAGGGTAGGACTAGAACATTAAATTTCAAGAGATACAACTTTACTAAACTGTGCTCCATAATCATAGGCGTGCGCAGCCTAATGCATTAGGGTGTGCACCCCAAATCAAAGCTCAAACACACGTGCGTCTGTTTATATATATTGTGAGGGGGTTAACTCGGTAGCGGGTGTGTGTGACCCCCTGGTTGGGCTCCCCACACAAAAACAGGGCCAGCAGACGGAGGTTGTGGTTTTCAAAATCAAAAGGTGCGGTTTATTTCTCTATGTACAGTGACAAAAACACAGCAAAGCCAAAAAGAAACATAAACAAAATAAATCCTGGTCAGTTTGACCTCTGACTAAACATGCAGGTTTCCTAAACTAACAACTGGG
This sequence comes from Rana muscosa, assembly GCA_029206835.1. Taxonomy (NCBI): domain Eukaryota; kingdom Metazoa; phylum Chordata; class Amphibia; order Anura; family Ranidae; genus Rana; species Rana muscosa. Next base: position 1,137,616,931 of record CM055122.1, read on the forward strand.
ATCAGCCTGGTGCTGTCCTAGTCCCTAAGTCCCTGGTTTAGTAAAAGTCCAAACAAATAGCCACACAGGCTTTGCCTCACCGCACAGGGGTTCACTCTCCCTAGACAGTCCACACAGGTCTTGTTCCAGGCATGAGCTAACACCTAATGAATCTGGGAGTTTTTATAGAGGCCTTAAACGAACTGACAGGCTTCAGCTGGTCTCATCAACTCCCTGCCTGCACGACGCCCAGCCCTCTCCCTAGAGGTATGAGTCATCCATGAGCCTACTAGCCTCAGCTGGGCTTATACAACTCTCCACCCTAGTTGTACAAGTCAGCATAAAGCCTGAATCTGGGAGAAATATATCTACCCCCCTGGATGCAACCAGGTGACTTTACCTTCCTGCTGTCACATACCCCCCCCTCTTGTTTTAACCTTGGGGTTGGAACACCAGCAATCAGGCATTCATGTGCTCGAGACAAAGCATCCACATTCCCCATTTGAACGCCAGGGCGATGCTTTACTGTGAAGTTGAATTCCTGTAGGGCCAGGAACCACCTATTCACTCTTCTATTTGTCTCCTTGTTTTGAGCCATCCACTTTAACGGAGCGTGATCCGTAACCATGTCAAAGTGCCTACCTAGCAGATAGTACCGAAGGGAATCTAGAGCCCACTTCACCGCTAAACACTCCTTTTCAACCGTGGCGTAATTTACCTCATGGGACTTCAACTTCCTGCTGAGGTAAATGACTGGGTGCTCTTCCCCGTTCCAGACCTGGGACAATACTGCTCCTAACCCCACATCTGACGCATCACTTTGTACGACAAAGTCTTTAGAGAAGTCGGGTGAGTACAACACTGGCTGGCTACATAAGGCTTGTTTCAAGAATTGGAATGCTGCCTCAGCCTCGGGGGTCCATTTAATCATGACCGACCCTTTCCCTTTCGTCAGGTTGGTTAGGGGCACAGCCTTAGAAGCAAAGTGGGGAATGAAGCGCCGATAATAACCCGCGATTCCCAGAAAGGCCCGTACCTGCTTCTTGCTGTTGGGACGTGGCCAACTCTGGATGGCCTCGACTTTGTTGAGTTGGGGTTTTATCACTCCCCTGCCAATGGTGTACCCAAGATATTTGGCCTCCTCCTGCCCAATGGTACACTTCTTGGGGTTAGCCGTAAACCCCGCTTCCCGGATAGAGTCTAGGACTGCTTGCACTTTTGGCAGATGTGAGGCCCAATCTGTGCTATGGACAATTACGTCATCCAGGTAAGCCGCAGCATACTTCCGATGGGGCCTCAGTATCTGGTCCATTTTCCGCTGGAATGTGGCCGGCGCATTCTGTAACCCGAACGGCATTCTCTTATATTGGAACGCCCCGTCTGGGGTTACAAATGCGGTTTTCTCTTTGGCCGACTTGGCCAGGGGAATTTGCCAATACCCTTTTGTGAGGTCAAGAGTCGTCATGTATCGGGCTGTTCCCAGCCGGTCGATCAACTCATCTATACGTGGCATGGGGTAGGTGTCAAATTTTGTAACTTTGTTCAACTGACGAAAATCGTTACAAAATCGCCAGCTCCCATCCGGTTTAGGCACCAACACAATGGGACTAGACCAATCACTTTGGGACTCCTCTATCACCCCTAAGTTCAGCATTTTCTGTACTTCCTCCCGTATTGCCTCCCGTCGGGCCTCTGGGATCCGATAGGGTTTTAACTTCACCCTTTCACCGGGCGGGGTAATAATATCATGCTCTACCCCAGATGTTTGTCCCGGCAGCTCAGAAAACACCTCCTTGTTGCGAAGCACAAACTCCTTAACCTCCTGTTGTTGGGGTTGTGACAAGGTGGCTGCTATTCCAACCTCCGGAATCACGCAACCAGTTTGAGCTGGTGACCAAGTTTCTGCGACTAGGGACTCTCTATCCCTCCAGGCTTTCAACAGATTAACGTGATATATCTGTTCGGGCTTTCGCCTTCCTGGTTGTCTGACCTTGTAATTCACTTCGCTCACTTTTTCCATTATCTCGTAGGGGCCTTGCCATTTGGCAAGGAATTTACTTTCAACCGTAGGGACAAGTACCAATATCCTATCCCCCGGGGAAAAGGTACGGGTCTTTGCTCCACGGTTGTACACTCTCTGCTGTGCCAACTGCGCTTGGGCCAAATGTTCCTTCACGATGGGCATTACCTGTGCAATTCGATCTTGCATCAGGGCGACATGCTCAATCACACTCCTGTGGGGAGAACTCTCACTTTCCCAAGTTTCCTTGGCAATATCCAACAGCCCTCTTGGGTGTCTCCCATACAGTAACTCAAAGGGGGAGAATCCCGTAGAGGATTGGGGCACCTCCCTAATAGCAAACATCAAATAAGGAAGTAGACAGTCCCAATCCTTTCCATCTCTATCCACCACTTTCTTCAACATTTGTTTTAGGGTTTTGTTGAATCTTTCAACCAGCCCATCGGTTTGGGGGTGATACACAGATGTACGCAATTGCGTCACTTTGAACAATTTACACAGCTCTTTCATAACCCGGGACATAAAGGGTGTACCTTGGTCCGTAAGCAGTTCTTTACAAATACCCACCCGGCTAAAAACAAGAGATAGCTCTTTGGCTATGGTTTTGGCCGAGGTATTTCTGAGAGGGATCGCTTCTGGATAACGGGTGGCATAGTCCATTATAACCAATATGTACTGGTGCCCCCTAGCGGACTTGATTATAGGACCTACCAAATCCATTGCGATTCTCTCAAACGGGACCTCAATGATGGGTAGAGGGACCAGCGGGCTACGGAAATGTGGCATCGGGGCCGACCTCTGACACACAGGGCAGGAGGAACAATAATTTTCTATGTCCTTCATCACCCCAGGCCAATAGAATCTCTGTAATACCCTCTCTCGGGTTTTCTCTGTCCCCAGATGACCTCCAAGAATGTGCCCATGGGCCAACTCCAACACCAACTTCCTGTAAGGTTTGGGCACCACAAGCTGCTCAACGGTTTCTTCTGCCCTTTTTGCCACCCGATACAGTAGGTCCTTCTCTACGCTGAAGTATGGGTAAGTGCAGGTATTATCTGGGTTCACTAACTCGCCATCTATTTCCACTACGTTTTCCCGTGCCTTTATTAGGGCGGGGTCTTTTAACTGTTCTGTGGCTCCTCTCCAGTTTCTTGAGTCTCCCCTGCCAATACTGACAAGGGAAATTCTGGAGAGTCCTCACCACTCTCAGAGGAGTTCTGGCTATCACATTCCTGGTACATAGGGGCACCAGTG